>JARYHS010014589.1:0-14621 GCA_031002005.1 Vandiemenella viatica
TTCGCATCTGCTGTAGAAACATTCAGATGCTTGCTTGAGTGTGGAAAGTGGAGGTCCTTTCTGATTATGCAATTACAAAGATAGCAGGGGCCACCAACAATAACATGAAGGCCTCTGTTTCCCCACACCTGTAGCTTTTTGATGACAGTCAGCGGATATGCTCCATATTTCTGAGCTGTACATGAAGGATGTCTGTACTATTTCACGATAGATGAAGTTTTGTTTCTGCTTTAATCCGTCGCCTCGGAAATATTGGGTAGAGGCCGGCGAGTTTTTGCTTTCGCTTTTTTTTTTCTTTGCTTCAACTATGTGCGATCCCACGTCAGATGATTTTATAATCACAGATCAAGGTACTTGATTTCTTTTAACCATTCAATGTTTGTGTATTCTGGGTGGATTTTGTGTTTTGGTAACTTGACTTTCTTATTAAACATAATTGCTTGAGTTTTTGCGGCATATTGCACCACTGTGTTAATTTTTCAAAATGTCATTATAGCTTCCTTGCTGCATATTCTGGATTTTGTATTACTAGTGTAGACTGTTGTGTCATTCACATACAGGCAGATATGGCTGCCCTCTAGTTGTGCAGTTCTTTGACATATAGACAGTAGAATATTGGGGTCAGAACACTCTTCTGCGTACTCCTGCCTCAGTTTGCCTTATGTGCTGCTTGCTCCTTCTTGTTTGATGAAGAACTCCTGGTTTGCTAGATAGGAACCGAGTAAGTGAGTCAGATGGTCTGATGTACTGTATTGATATATATTATAGATTACGCCTTTGTGCCACTTTATCGAAGGATTTTTCTATATCCATGAATTAGCTGTTTGCTGTTTCCCACTTATTTTCTGAGCATATATTCCACTAGCCTGGCACATTGTTGTACAGTAGAATGACCTTTCCTGAATCCGAATTGAGTGCCAATAATTATGTTGTTTCTAATTATATGAGTGTTTAGTTGCGCTAAGATAATTCTCTAGAACACCTTCACACTTTGACTATGATTGGTAGCAGAAATAGGTCTATAATTTTGAGGAAAAGTTTTATCTTTTCCTCGCTTAGGCAGTGCCAACACCTTCGCGATTTTCCATGCGTCAGGAAAGTAAGCATTAAAAATATTTTCTAGGTGTCTGATGGTTTGTGAAGGCAGGTTTTTTTACTTTATAGGGGAGTCAATTGAGCATATCCTCTGGCTTGTTTTGTTTTCATCCTGCGAATAATGGACTCAATCTCCCCACTGTTTGATAATTGCGCCTCAATCTGCGAATCTGTCGCAAGGATGTGGTCGACTGCACGATAACCCGCTCTTCGTGGACGTCGCTCTCGTCATCTTCTGTAGTGTTAGTCTGAAATTGATCTCAAGAGTGTCTGTTATGGCCTGTGCCCTTGCCTCAGGATCATATACAAGGCCGTCTGCTATGCGGTGGTCTGATGGTTTTTACTGATCGCTTTGGTTAGAGCCCAAACTTGCGACTGTTATTGTGTACTTCAGCTAGTTTTGTTTCCCATGGCTCACTTCTGTGTATTTTTAAGTTTTCTCCGATTTCGTCAACTAAATGATTTACCAGTCGCTTGTCAGCTGGATTACGCCAACGCTGCCATCTTTTCCGAGTTATGTTTTTCATTTTAATTAGACTGATTATACCTGAAGGTTCCTATGTTATATCCCGCCAGTAGTAGGAGACTGTGACTCCTGGGACAAAAGATCTTAAGCCGGCCCCGGAAGAGACTCCACTCGTCCGCGTGACGTCACAACATGGCCGCCCCCGTTTGGGGTGACCAAGATGGTCGCCGTTAGTTCCTCAACCGCCCGCCCAGATGGTGGCATCTCCCAAGGGCTTAATTTCTTTGCCGTTAGTTCATTTGGTGGCGGCTAGATGGCGTTCGGTGGCAGTATTTCCGGCGCGCTCTGCGAAATGTGTACACTGTTTCAACGACTGTTTGCTTATCCACTAAGCGTGACGAAATATGTATTCCTAGCGTCCTGTTAAGCAAGCACTGACCATCTTGGCTACTATCGACACACAGTAAAATATTTTCTTCGGTACTTAAGCGTAAATCATTGCAATTTTACTAAAAACAAAAAATTCCACATTAAAACGACCTCGGCAGTGTTGGGGCTAGAGTGCCGAAGGTCGCCGGTTCGAGTCCGGCCGCGGTGTTTAAGTGTTTTGTGAAAAAGCCGTAAAGTTACGTAATTTCCACGCCTAAAAAAATAAGTCGAAAAGCATAAATGTTTCCTTTTAACGTTCGATATGGGAAAAAAAACCGTCATAAACTCCAGATATAAAACCGAGGAAGAATTCTATGTGTACCTGTTTTCATGAAATTATTTAGCGTTCTTGCCTCGCATTCGGGAGGACGGAGGTTCCAGGCATCCATGGTTTCCCCAAATCACTCCAAGTGAATGCCGGGATGCTACCTTCAAAAGACCATGACCGAATTCCTTTCCCGTCTCTAAAGACCACGTTGTTAGTGTGCGTACTGATACTCGTGGTACGTGGGGCAAATAAAAAACTCCAGATATAAAACCGAGGAAGAATTCTATGTGTACCTGTTTTCATGAAATCATTTAGCGTTCTTGCCTCGTATTCGGGAGGACGGAGGTTCGAATCCCCATCCAGGCATCCATGGTTTCCCAAAATCACTCCAAGTGAATGCCGGGGATGCTACCTTCAAAAGACCATGACCGAATTCCTTTCCCCGTCTCAAAAGGCCACGTTGTTAGAGAGACATTAAAAAAAAAAAATCGACTGCCAAGGTGCAAAGTATCCCGGTTTCCGATATTTGGCGCTGCATGCAGGGCGACTGCCGCGTTCTTGCCTCGCATTCGGGAGGACGGAGGTTCGAATCCCCATCCAGGCATCCATGGTTTCCCAAAATCACTCCAGGTGAATGGTGGGATGCTTCCTTCAAAAGACCATGACCGAATTCATTCCCATTCCTTTCCCGTCTCTAAAGGCCACGTTGTTAGAGAGACGTTAAAAAGTTTAAAAAATGAAATTATTGTGATAAAGTATAGCAATACCACACATACGTTATTCCTTTCAAAATTCGTAGCCTCAAAAACCCATCAATGGTGAAATCCTTTCATTGAAACCGAGAGACATTCACCGACGAAGGTAGGGAAAACCATAAAAAAAATTCCGTTCATCGAAGCAGGCAGACATTAAAAATTAATACACCGACGAAGAGACGGGAAACAAACTCAATTAGTCACATCATGTTGGATTCGTTATGAACAATACAATATAGCTCACGAGTGTCACCTACATTCCGTGTATTTTAAAGGATGTATTAAATTGTGTGTAATGAAACACAGACACTTTTTGAACTCAAAGAGGCATTGAAGGGGTTTACTGATGTATGTAAGTGTGACCTCGATGAATTAATAGCTCCTAAACTAAAGCAAAGTTGTCGATTTGAAAACCAGTTTCTTTCCCTACAGACATTTCTGAAGTGAATACATGATGTCAAACCAATCAGCATGTATTTTTTTTTTCAAGCCTATTTCTCAACCCTGTCTTTGGACAAGAGGCCACTTGAAAATATTTGTGACAAAGCCTTTCCCACATCAAAGCTAGAAAAAAAATCAAAGTTTCCAGTTTGACAATGGCAAAGCTCAAGGAATGGAAACATCAGTACGACTCCTTATTTCCCTAATCTTATCTCTGTTGCCATTGGTATAAAATATTTAATCACACTCGTAATTGTTGCCATCAAGGTCAAACCTTTGTCGTCTGTATCAATTCTGTTATGCTTTCGTAAGCAATCACAAATTGAGTGTCCTTAGCTGTACTTTGTCTAAAATTCCAATCAATCCCTTGTGACACATCAATGATTGACACCTTTAACTGTATTTCACAGCACAGCACGTATGTTCCAGGAACGAAATACGTCTGTTAATCTTACTAATTTCACCCATGTCGAATCGAAGTACGCCAGTCCTATGTGATAAAAATCGAGTCACGCTAAGCACAGAACATGCCTGAGACCATCGCCTGTAACCAAGGTGGAGATATGGAAAATTTACCCACTTCCTTATAGAAGAAATCCAGTGCACTATTCCTAATTCTTTCACCAAGATCCACGCTAGCCTCATCGCCAACATACGCCCAGCACTTCGTCAAACCACCTTCTGTTTTCCAATGATTCCCTGATCAGTTACAGACAGGGTTACCTTCTTTTCGTGCGTTAAAGTAAACCAAAAATTGAAAATTCGCAAAGTCTTCTCCTAATCAGTAGCCAGGTACCAAAATGTTCACTTAAGGTGCTTCTACTGCAGTTTTCCAGGAAAATTCGCCCCTTTTCCAGGAAATTATTTTTCAATAAATCAGGACCCAGGAGAGTTCTCCATTCGGTTTAAAATGTTACCATCTAACGCCAACCTTCGGATTCAGGGCCAAGTGTGACATTTGTTTGTAATTGCATGCTTCGTTCAAGTAACCACGATAAAGTTACCATAATGCTCTTAGCTAACTGATAGTTTCTTGGTCATCAAACAGGCATCATAACCCACATTTTAATAGAAGATCCCCACACATCGACAAGTATCCAAAGGTGCAGACACTAGTTCTATTGCGCCGAAGATAGCACCCACGCTTGAACTGTCGTAAATTGTTAGGTCAAAGTGGGTGTTTGGATATTTTATCCACTCAGGCCTCATCATCTAAAGTCTAATGACAGATTGTGGTCATGGCCAACTTAGGCTCCATACACCACTCAGAATTATTCTGCCAATATCCATTCTAACAGCATTATACACCACATACAGCCCCTGACACTCTTCCAATCTCCCAATGACATCCAGGCCAGTTCCTTTATTAAGGCACTTGCTGAATATTTTCCACTAATAAATCTAGCTGCTATATTTTGCATCTTGCATTTGATGTACAAAAAATGTGGTCTCCATACTACACTTATATATACAAGAAATGGTCTGACTGTGGGTTTGTACCCAAGTCCTTCGCTTCTCTGGTACATCCCCTCATCACCCTCTCTGTTAAACCGAGAGTGGTGGTGTAACGGATAGCGTTCTGGCCTCGCATTCGGGAGGACGGCGGTTCGAATCCCCGTCCGGGCATCCAGATTTGGGTTTTCCATGGTTTCCCCAAATCACTCCAGGTGAATGCCGGGATGCTTCCTTCAAAAGGCCATGGCCGAATTCCTTCCCATTCCTTGCCCCCCATCCTTTCCCGTCTCTAAAGACCACGTTGTTAAATATGGACGTTAAACTGTTAAAAAAAAAAAAACTCTCTGTTAAATGATTTTTGTGTAGTGAAAAACGTGAGAAACACAATTCGTATGCCAACACAAACGGCAGTAAACTGTAAAGAGTACAGTGAAATGGGAGATTGCCTAAGCGCTGAAGCAATGGTTAGAAGCACACGTTGATGGTGAGCATAATTCTATAACCATATATTTTAGACTCAAATTAACAGAGGAAGTAGACACACGCACACACTTGTACATGCATACAGCGAGGTCGACAGAACTAACAGCAAGCATCATGGAAATGATGAAGTGGGGGGGCAGAATTGTCGTTACCACTGATTAACTGGGCAGAACTATCGTTAAAAAAATCATCAGACAGACGAGTTTAAGTCAGGTATCACAATACTTACACTTACATGCACAAAGAGAGACGCAGATATACATGTACAAGTCTACAGAAAGTTCAGGACAACTACTTGCACCAATCATGGAAACAAAAAAGTGGTGTAGTACTTTCTTGCCCCATGACTGGCTGAAAAACAGAACTCTCCTTACATATCATCTGCCTGGCGAGATAGAGGGTGTGCAAAAAATGGCATGTTTTCACCATACACCTAAGTATTTACATCATAAATAGTGTTCATCACACACAATTGATTATATTTACCATCAATACGTTTCTCCCACATTGCAACCCTATCTGCCATTCATTAAGAGTGCCCCAGGTACCATGAGTTACAATAGACATTTGACTATCAGCAGATACCAGAACCCCTCATATTCATACTAGGTCTCAACCACAAATCCATACGTATCCACGCACAAGCTCAAAGAAACAGGAACAGCAAATCATACATCCAGACAGAAGAGTTTAATTAATGTATCACCACATTTACAGAGACGCACAAACACTCACATTTCCATGCCTACAGCGAGCTAGACACAACAACCACCCAAATCATGACGACGAAAAAGTGGGGTAGAACCCCCATGGCTCATAACTGACCAAAAAATCATGAGTAACATATGTTCCAGGTACCATACTCTTCACATCAACATCATCTAATTTATCTCACACAACAGACCTCACTACCATCCAGTATCATGTGTGCTAGGTACAAAACTGTTCACATTAGCACCACCACATCTATCCCACACCTAAGCCTTTACTGCCATTCAGTAACATTTACCCCAGGTACCACGAGTAGCAGTAGACATCTGGTCATCAGACAGATATCATAACTCCCATATTCATACTAGGTCTCAACCAAAA
Organism: Vandiemenella viatica; assembly: GCA_031002005.1. Classification (NCBI taxonomy): domain Eukaryota; kingdom Metazoa; phylum Arthropoda; class Insecta; order Orthoptera; family Morabidae; genus Vandiemenella; species Vandiemenella viatica. Next base: position 6,485 of record JARYHS010014589.1, read on the forward strand.
ATCTGTACGTCACCTCACACAAGCAAGGTATCACCACATTTACGAAAAAAACACACAGAGATAGAGACGCATACACACGTTCATTTCCAGGCCTACAGCGATCTCGACTCAACAACTAGCCCAATCATGGCAACGAAAAAGTGGAACAGAACACCCATGACTGGCCAAAAATCATAGAAATACTCACATAAACACATACATACACACTAACATGTCAATGCATTCAAACAGTTCCATTCATCACCACACATAACTGAAGAGTTACAGGATGTGTGAAGTTTGAAATCACAGCCACATCTCTCCCACACCGCAACCCTTTCTGTCATTTAGTAACATGTGACCCAGGTACCATGAGTTACAATAGACTCTTGTCTATCAGACAGATATCATAACCTCCATATTCATACCAGGTCTCACCCACAAACCCATACGCCTCCACACAAGCACAAACATATGGGAGGAACAGCAATTCATACGTCCAGATAAATGAGTTTAAGGAAGGTATCACCATACTTACGCACACAGACCCATATATCCATGCCTACAGCGAGCTCAACACAACAACCAGCCCAATCATGGAAAAGAAAAAGTGGGACAGAACCCCCATGGCTCAAGACTGACGAAAAAAAATCATCATTAACATGTGTTCCAAGTAACAAACTCCTCACATCAAAATCATATCATTTAACTCACACTACAGACCTCTCTGCCATTCAGTATCGTTGGTAATATGTACAAATCTGTTCACATGATCAGCACCACCTCTATCCCACGCCACAAGCCTTTTCTGCTATTCAGTAATATTTGCCCCTCGTACCACGAGTATCAGTAGTCACATGGTCATCAGACAAATATCGTAACTCGCATACTCATACTAGACCTCACACACAAACATAACTGACCAAAAAACCATCAGACAGACGTTAGAGTGTGTGCAAAGGATGACATGTTTTTGCCATACACCTCAGTACTTATCACATTATCAATTAATTACATCAACACATAGGTAGCCAGTCATTGTGAAATCTCAAAGTCGAATATAATCCTATCGTGATAGACACACAGCCACATAGAAAGACACACACTCACATGTCCATGCATACACACAGATGACTGAACACCCTAGGTCGAGACTGAATAGTTACAGGATGTGCGAAATGTTTCATTTCTTTGCCACAAACCTCGGTGCTCATCATACCCAAATGATTACATCTACATAGGTGGCCACTGATAGAAAAATCTCAAGTAGACTCCTACCACCATAATTACACACAGGAACACGCTCACACACATATGTCCATGCATATACCACAATTTCATAAGTACAAGTAACTGCAGGAAAGGGACCCGACACACACGACGTCCACACTGGGGTGTTACATGATAGGCAGACCATAGTATGTCTTTACAATACATCTCAGTGCTCACCACACATACTTGATTTTTAATGTGCCATCAGTATAGCTGGTGGCTGGAACTAAGCTCTTGGCAATGTTTGGCCAAAAGTCATTTGTTAACAGCAGCTCATCAAAGACAAATTTTGGGTGAACCTGCCCAGGCGGGCGCGGCGGGACGTGGGCCACCCTTCCCCACTGCGGACAGAAATACCGCAATTCGCCGGTCTAAAAGCGCGGACCGCGTTGGTTTACCGGAGTTTCCCGACCGGGACCTATTACCGGTAACCGCATTTTTAGGACCGGACTGAAGACCGTAATTTCATTGCGCTAGTATGCGGTTATATGCGCCGGTATACTGACCTACACGATGTACGCGTCCGCTGTGAGGAAGGGTGGCCCCCTCCCGCCGCGCCCGCCTGGGCAGGTTCACCCAAAATTTGTCTTTGATGAGCTGCTGTTAACAAATGACTTTTGGCCAAACATTGCCAAGAGCTTAGTTCCAGCCACCAGCTATACTGATGGCACATTAAAAATCAAGTATGTGTGGTGAGCACTGAGATGTATTGTAAAGACATACTATGGTCTGCCTATCATGTAACACCCCAGTGTGGACGTCGTGTGTGTCGGGTCCCTTTCCTGCAGTTACTTGTACTTATGAAATTGTGGTATATGCATGGACATATGTGTGTGAGCGTGTTCCTGTGTGTAATTATGGTGGTAGGAGTCTACTTGAGATTTTTCTATCAGTGGCCACCTATGTAGATGTAATCATTTGGGTATGATGAGCACCGAGGTTTGTGGCAAAGAAATGAAACATTTCGCACATCCTGTAACTATTCAGTCTCGACCTAGGGTGTTCAGTCATCTGTGTGTATGCATGGACATGTGAGTGTGTGTCTTTCTATGTGGCTGTGTGTCTATCACGATAGGATTATATTCGACTTTGAGATTTCACAATGACTGGCTACCTATGTGTTGATGTAATTAATTGATAATGTGATAAGTACTGAGGTGTATGGCAAAAACATGTCATCCTTTGCACACACTCTAACGTCTGTCTGATGGTTTTTTGGTCAGTTATGTTTGTGTGTGAGGTCTAGTATGAGTATGCGAGTTACTGATATTTGTCTGATGACCATGTGACTACTGATACTCGTGGTACGAGGGGCAAATATTACTGAATAGCAGAAAAGGCTTGTGGCGTGGGATAGAGGTGGTGCTGATCATGTGAACAGATTTGTACATATTACCAACGATACTGAATGGCAGAGAGGTCTGTAGTGTGAGTTAAATGATATGATTTTGATGTGAGGAGTTTGTTACTTGGAACACATGTTAATGATGATTTTTTTTCGTCAGTCTTGAGCCATGGGGGTTCTGTCCCACTTTTTCTTTTCCATGATTGGGCTGGTTGTTGTGTTGAGCTCGCTGTAGGCATGGATATATGGGTCTGTGTGCGTAAGTATGGTGATACCTTCCTTAAACTCATTTATCTGGACGTATGAATTGCTGTTCCTCCCATATGTTTGTGCTTGTGTGGAGGCGTATGGGTTTGTGGGTGAGACCTGGTATGAATATGGAGGTTATGATATCTGTCTGATAGACAAGAGTCTATTGTAACTCATGGTACCTGGGTCACATGTTACTAAATGACAGAAAGGGTTGCGGTGTGGGAGAGATGTGGCTGTGATTTCAAACTTCACACATCCTGTAACTCTTCAGTTTTCCTCCAGTTATGTGTGGTGATGAATGGAACTGTTTGAATGCATTGACATGTTAGTGTGTATGTATGTGTTTATGTGAGTATTTCTATGATTTTTGGCCAGTCATGGGTGTTCTGTTCCACTTTTTCGTTGCCATGATTGGGCTAGTTGTTGAGTCGAGATCGCTGTAGGCCTGGAAATGAACGTGTGTATGCGTCTCTATCTCTGTGTGTTTTTTTCGTAAATGTGGTGATACCTTGCTTGTGTGAGGTGACGTACAGATTTTTGGTTGAGACCTAGTATGAATATGGGAGTTATGATATCTGTCTGATGACCAGATGTCTACTGCTACTCGTGGTACCTGGGGTAAATGTTACTGAATGGCAGTAAAGGCTTAGGTGTGGGATAGATGTGGTGGTGCTAATGTGAACAGTTTTGTACCTAGCACACATGATACTGGATGGTAGTGAGGTCTGTTGTGTGAGATAAATTAGATGATGTTGATGTGAAGAGTATGGTACCTGGAACATATGTTACTCATGATTTTTTGGTCAGTTATGAGCCATGGGGGTTCTACCCCACTTTTTCGTCGTCATGATTTGGGTGGTTGTTGTGTCTAGCTCGCTGTAGGCATGGAAATGTGAGTGTTTGTGCGTCTCTGTAAATGTGGTGATACATTAATTAAACTCTTCTGTCTGGATGTATGATTTGCTGTTCCTGTTTCTTTGAGCTTGTGCGTGGATACGTATGGATTTGTGGTTGAGACCTAGTATGAATATGAGGGGTTCTGGTATCTGCTGATAGTCAAATGTCTATTGTAACTCATGGTACCTGGGGCACTCTTAATGAATGGCAGATAGGGTTGCAATGTGGGAGAAACGTATTGATGGTAAATATAATCAATTGTGTGTGATGAACACTATTTATGATGTAAATACTTAGGTGTATGGTGAAAACATGCCATTTTTTGCACACCCTCTATCTCGCCAGGCAGATGATATGTAAGGAGAGTTCTGTTTTTCAGCCAGTCATGGGGCAAGAAAGTACTACACCACTTTTTTGTTTCCATGATTGGTGCAAGTAGTTGTCCTGAACTTTCTGTAGACTTGTACATGTATATCTGCGTCTCTCTTTGTGCATGTAAGTGTAAGTATTGTGATACCTGACTTAAACTCGTCTGTCTGATGATTTTTTTAACGATAGTTCTGCCCAGTTAATCAGTGGTAACGACAATTCTGCCCCCCCACTTCATCATTTCCATGATGCTTGCTGTTAGTTCTGTCGACCTCGCTGTATGCATGTACAAGTGTGTGCGTGTGTCTACTTCCTCTGTTAATTTGAGTCTAAAATATATGGTTATAGAATTATGCTCACCATCAACGTGTGCTTCTAACCATTGCTTCAGCGCTTAGGCAATCTCCCATTTCACTGTACTCTTTACAGTTTACTGCCGTTTGTGTTGGCATACGAATTGTGTTTCTCACGTTTTTCACTACACAAAAATCATTTAACAGAGAGTTTTTTTTTTTTTTAACAGTTTAACGTCCATATTTAACAACGTGGTCTTTAGAGACGGGAAAGGATGGGGGGCAAGGAATGGGAAGGAATTCGGCCATGGCCTTTTGAAGGAAGCATCCCGGCATTCACCTGGAGTGATTTGGGGAAACCATGGAAAACCCAAATCTGGATGCCCGGACGGGGATTCGAACCGCCGTCCTCCCGAATGCGAGGCCAGAACGCTATCCGTTACACCACCACTCTCGGTTTAACAGAGAGGGTGATGAGGGGATGTACCAGAGAAGCGAAGGACTTGGGTACAAACCCACAGTCAGACCATTTCTTGTATATATAAGTGTAGTATGGAGACCACATTTTTTGTACATCAAATGCAAGATGCAAAATATAGCAGCTAGATTTATTAGTGGAAAATATTCAGCAAGTGCCTTAATAAAGGAACTGGCCTGGATGTCATTGGGAGATTGGAAGAGTGTCAGGGGCTGTATGTGGTGTATAATGCTGTTAGAATGGATATTGGCAGAATAATTCTGAGTGGTGTATGGAGCCTAAGTTGGCCATGACCACAATCTGTCATTAGACTTTAGATGATGAGGCCTGAGTGGATAAAATATCCAAACACCCACTTTGACCTAACAATTTACGACAGTTCAAGCGTGGGTGCTATCTTCGGCGCAATAGAACTAGTGTCTGCACCTTTGGATACTTGTCGATGTGTGGGGATCTTCTATTAAAATGTGGGTTATGATGCCTGTTTGATGACCAAGAAACTATCAGTTAGCTAAGAGCATTATGGTAACTTTATCGTGGTTACTTGAACGAAGCATGCAATTACAAACAAATGTCACTCTTGGCCCTGAATCCGAAGGTTGGCGTTAGATGGTAACATTTAAACCGATTGGAGAACTCTCCTGGGTCCTGATTTATTGAAAAATAATTTCCTGGAAAAGGGGCGAATTTTCCTGGAAAACTGCAGTAGAAGCACCTTAAGTGAACATTTTGGTACCTGGCTACTGATTAGGAGAAGACTTTGCGAATTTTCAATTTTTGGTTTACTTTAACGCACGAAAAGAAGGTAACCCTGTCTGTAACTGATCAGGGAATCATTGGAAAACAGAAGGTGGTTTGACGAAGTGCTGGGCGTATGTTGGCGATGAGGCTAGCGTGGATCTTGGTGAAAGAATTAGGAATAGTGCACTGGATTTCTTCTATAAGGAAGTGGGTAAATTTTCCATATCTCCACCTTGGTTACAGGCGATGGTCTCAGGCATGTTCTGTGCTTAGCGTGACTCGATTTTTATCACATAGGACTGGCGTACTTCGATTCGACATGGGTGAAATTAGTAAGATTAACAGACGTATTTCGTTCCTGGAACATACGTGCTGTGCTGTGAAATACAGTTAAAGGTGTCAATCATTGATGTGTCACAAGGGATTGATTGGAATTTTAGACAAAGTACAGCTAAGGACACTCAATTTGTGATTGCTTACGAAAGCATAACAGAATTGATACAGACGACAAAGGTTTGACCTTGATGGCAACAATTACGAGTGTGATTAAATATTTTATACCAATGGCAACAGAGATAAGATTAGGGAAATAAGGAGTCGTACTGATGTTTCCATTCCTTGAGCTTTGCCATTGTCAAACTGGAAACTTTGATTTTTTTTTCTAGCTTTGATGTGGGAAAGGCTTTGTCACAAATATTTTCAAGTGGCCTCTTGTCCAAAGACAGGGTTGAGAAATAGGCTTGAAAAAAAAAATACATGCTGATTGGTTTGACATCATGTATTCACTTCAGAAATGTCTGTAGGGAAAGAAACTGGTTTTCAAATCGACAACTTTGCTTTAGTTTAGGAGCTATTAATTCATCGAGGTCACACTTACATACATCAGTAAACCCCTTCAATGCCTCTTTGAGTTCAAAAAGTGTCTGTGTTTCATTACACACAATTTAATACATCCTTTAAAATACACGGAATGTAGGTGACACTCGTGAGCTATATTGTATTGTTCATAACGAATCCAACATGATGTGACTAATTGAGTTTGTTTCCCGTCTCTTCGTCGGTGTATTAATTTTTAATGTCTGCCTGCTTCGATGAACGGAATTTTTTTATGGTTTTCCCTACCTTCGTCGGTGAATGTCTCTCGGTTTCAATGAAAGGATTGATGGGTTTTTGAGGCTACGAATTTTGAAAGGAATAACGTATGTGTGGTATTGCTATACTTTATCACAATAATTTCATTTTTTAAACTTTTTAACGTCTCTCTAACAACGTGGCCTTTAGAGACGGGAAAGGAATGGGAATGAATTCGGTCATGGTCTTTTGAAGGAAGCATCCCACCATTCACCTGGAGTGATTTTGGGAAACCATGGATGCCTGGATGGGGATTCGAACCTCCGTCCTCCCGAATGCGAGGCAAGAACGCGGCAGTCGCCCTGCATGCAGCGCCAAATATCGGAAACCGGGATACTTTGCACCTTGGCAGTCGATTTTTTTTTTAATGTCTCTCTAACAACGTGGCCTTTTGAGACGGGGAAAGGAATTCGGTCATGGTCTTTTGAAGGTAGCATCCCCGGCATTCACTTGGAGTGATTTTGGGAAACCATGGATGCCTGGATGGGGATTCGAACCTCGGTCCTCCCGAATACGAGGCAAGAACGCTAAATGATTTCATGAAAACAGGTACACATAGAATTCTTCCTCGGTTTTATATCTGGAGTTTTTTATTTGCCCCACGTACCACGAGTATCAGTACGCACACTAACAACGTGGTCTTTAGAGACGGGAAAGGAATTCGGTCATGGTCTTTTGAAGGTAGCATCCCGGCATTCACTTGGAGTGATTTGGGGAAACCATGGATGCCTGGAACCTCCGTCCTCCCGAATGCGAGGCAAGAACGCTAAATAATTTCATGAAAACAGGTACACATAGAATTTATATCTGGAGTTTATGACGGTTTTTTTTTCCCCATATCGAACGTTAAAAGGAAACATTTATGCTTTTCGACTTATTTTTTTAGGCGTGGAAATTACGTAACTTTACGGCTTTTTCACAAAACACTTAAACACCGCGGCCGGACTCGAACCGGCGACCTAGCCCCAACACTGCCGAGGTCGTTTTAATGTGGACTTTTTTTGTTTTTAGTAAAATTGCAATGGTTCACGCTTAAGTATTTTTCACGACAGAAAATATTTTACTGTGTGTCGATAGTAGCCAAGATGTTCAGTGCTTGCTTAACAGGACGCTAGGAATACATATTTCGTCACGCTTAGTGGATAAGCAAACAGTCGTTGAAACAGTGTACACATTTCGCAGAGCGCGCCGGAAATACTGCCACCGAACGCCATCTAGCCGCCACCAAATGAACTAACGGCAAAGAAATTAAGCCCTTGGGAGATGCCGCCATCTGTGCGGCTGGTTGAGGAACTAACGGCGGCCATCTTGGTCGCCCAAACTGGGGGCGGCCATCTTGTGACGTCACGCGACGGTGCTGCCACCTGGCGGTGTTCTTGA
>JARYHS010014590.1:0-25671 GCA_031002005.1 Vandiemenella viatica
TAAGAACATTTAAAAAATAGTCAAATTCCTCTATATAAGAAATCGCTTATAGTTTTTCCCCAATTTTCCGGCCAACATTTGCAATTTTTCTTTTTCTGGAAACCTTATTCGAGTTAATAAGAACATTTTTATAAAAACAAAGCCAAATTTGGCCATAGAAAAAATCACTTCCAATATTCCCGTATTTTCTTGACACTATTCCAATTATTATTTTTCTAAAAACCTTATAAGAACTACTATGAAACATTTAAAAAATAGCCGTATCTGTACATTGAAAAAAAGCACTTTCAGTTTTTCCGAATTTTCTTGCACTTTTTAAATTTTCTTTTTCTAAAACCTTATTCAGACTACTACGAAAATTTTAAAAGATAAATAGTTAAATAGAAAAATTACGTTTATCCTGAGTTTTCTGGCACTGTTCCAATTTCTTTCTCTATAAACCTTATTCGGGTTATTATGGACATTTAAAAAATTATCCATATCGGAGCAGCCGTTCTGAAATGATGCGCTCACCAACGAACAGCATTTATTTTTTATGTATATAATGTAAAATATATTATTGAATAAATTATATGATAATTTTATTTTGTGGTCGTCACCCTGTTGTTTGTTTCCAGTGTGCCCTGTCTACCTGGTCCTGAGTTCGTCGTATTTCCGTTTTGTAAGGGAGCGTCCATAAACTACGTGGTTCCGCTAGGTGGGGAGGGGTTGGCTGGAAAGCTACGCTGCACTACGTTGGGGGGGGGGGGAGGTTTGAGCCGGGCCACGTAGCTTTCCTTTCATATTATTTGTCACAGTTAAAATGAGGTACAGGGCCCACAACAACAAGTGAATATTTATTTCCATCATTTAATCATCTCCATGTGTAATTTACAATAGTCTTACAAGAGACAAACAGAACAAAATGACTTCTGGAATCAATAGGGAAAAAGTTACGTGAGGTGGGGAAGGAAGGTATGGAGGCAAAAGCCACGTAGGGGGAAAGGGATTCACATGAGGACAAAATAGGGCTGCGTAGTTTGTGGATGCTTCCACAGTATTTCGTGATTCCGTCGTGTTTTGGATCGAGTCTGCAATGAATGATATGCAGGTCGGGGTGGCGAGGTGCTTGGCTGGGAGCATTTGGTTGGTTAAGGCTCCTGCAGGTAGCTGCACTTCCTTGGCTGTGTACGTGGCGCTATCTGAGCGGCCTAATAGCAAATTATGGAGCGTCCATAAACAATGTAGCAACATTTTAGCCTCCTGTGAATCCCTGTCTCCCACGTAGCACGTAGCTTTTTCGCTATTGATTCCGGAAGACATTTTATACTGTTTTCGCTTGCCAGACTATTGTAAATTACCTACGGAGATAGTTAAATGACGAAAATAAATATTCACATGCTGTTGTGTGTTTTGTACCTTATTTTGACTGTGAACAAGAAGCTACGTGGCTTGGGTTCCAAACCGCCCTCCCCCATGTAGCTCAGCGTAGCTTTTCAGCCAACCCTTCCCCTCCCCCAGACGGAGCCACATAGTTTATGGACGCTCCCTTACTAGACGCCAGATATGCTTTGTCAAACGAAAAACTAGCTTATCACGTGGTCGTAAAAAAAATTTGGATAACAGTATTTTATAACGCGTTTAATATTTGCGTCAAGATATTACCTAGCAAATAAAACGTATTGATTATTGTATAAAATATTTTTCTTATAAAATTTGAAATGTAGGTACATTGTATTTTATTACCAATGAGAGTAGAAAATTTTAAAAGTAATTATTTTCTAAACTCCGAAAATCTAATCAGAATAAGAGACTCATATCACGTTCGCGTCCGGACATTCCAGATGCCGGGAGGCTTCCTTCAAAAGACCATGGCCGAATTCCGTACCGTTCCTCATTCCTGTCCCTTTCCCGCATCTAATGACTGAGACGATGTGAAAAACCACAATTAAAAAAAAATACGCTGCTGTGGTCTATTGCGAGGGGGCTGGGCACAAGGTACGGGTAGGAATTTTGGTCGTGCCATTTCGAAGGAACCATCCCGGCATGCGCCTGGAACCATGTGGATGGCTGTACGGGGATTCCTCCCAAACATAATTCCCTCTCAGCTGCCACGACCGATTAAAGAAATAGAAGTCTACACAACTCAGACAGTAGACGGAATTACTGTAAGCATCTTAGCAATTGGTGTTCTCTCCTGTATATGCAGAGACATAAGACAGAAAAAGTTCGAATTTACTTAGCGCACTAGAAGTACGTGTATCACAAGCAATTCCAGACAAAAAGGTTTTGAAAAATTCAAATCAGTTAACACCTATACTCGGTCGCCCACGGCTCTGGCAGGGATACCAACTGAACAACAAATCACGCCTAAACCTGACGTCGGTATACTAAATCAAATATTTGTAAGACCACTAACAAAAAATAATTATATCCTTGAATAAATAATAAATAACTATATATTTAACTTTAAATATATATATATATATATATATATATATTAAGTATTCTAATAAGTTATTGATTTTAAATACATCGGACTGAAAGTAAGGTTGAAATATAATCACAGATTGCTTGCTTGGAAATTGATTCTTTTATTTTTATTAATTTATTTATTTTTTAGAGACTCAAAGAGTTCTTGGAAACACTCAGATAGTTGCGTATTCCTATGGGACTGATCTTTATTGTGTGAACTTGGTTCAAACTGAAGAAATTGAACTGTGACTAAATGACTTCCAGTCGAGTACAAAGCGGTCTCAAATTACGAGAAGGTTTGGAAATAATGGAAACGGTAAGATTTATCAGTCATTGTAAGCAAAATGTTTTCTCAAGCTATGCCTGCGTGTCATTATTTTGTAAATGAATGACCATAAAGACTGAAATAGAAACAGCTTGACAGATCACTCCAGTTCAGCTTGGATTCTGTTAAACCTGTATAAACCTGATGGAAAGAACTCGACATAGAGCTAGAAACAACAAAAATACATAAAATGTTTCATTACTTTCAATAACACATACCTGTTTAAGGCAATTAATGATGTTTGCAGTATAACATCTACCGAATTATATTTGTTCCAATACTTGTCATCAGTAAAGGGTTTTCATGTATTTTTATTATTATTTTGGCACACTAAATTTCTTAGACGATAGACCTTATGGACTAATGAAGCAAACTGAAAACACGGCGCGTAGTTGCTGAAAGCTCCACCGTCTCTGGTCTGGCGCTAGTGGTTGTAGTGCTGCACCGCTTCTTTTCTGTTTTGTTATCTAGTCAGCTGTTTTAGTATTTTGGCACGCGTCTCAACACAGTTCGCCTCGTCACGTGATTTCCACCGAACAGCTATTCCGTATTGCTACACATCTAGTTCATTTTGTTTCTATTATTTCGTTTGAATTATGCTACACAGTAATTTATCTAACTTGGAGACCATCAGACTTGTTAAGAACGGATTTCGATCTCCTTCATATATGTTGAAGGGTACACAGAATATATGTCCGTGGTATAGTCGTTTCTCAAAATGCGCTCTAGTTTTTTTTTAGATATTCGTATACATAGAAACAAAAAATTCTAAATGTCGTGTATGTAGTAAATTATTGCCCACGTTTTTCAGGTATCAGCGTGGTCTATGCGGTAATTTTCTGACTCGAGTTCAAATCCCCGTAGTATCAAATATCTTTTTTTATTTTTAACTTCAGAAATTATTAAGCTTGACCTGTTTATTTTGTTAAAACTTCATTTACACTCTTTTACTTAGTGAAATAATATTTTAAACAAATCATACAACCTTAGCCGTCATTTTTTTCTCCTGAAATTCTTTTTTTCGTAATTAATTCATGGGTCTACAGAAGGACTGTCTTTTCACAACATAAATCAGCCGCACACCCTTGAAAACTTAATTGCAATCATACGTCGGGAAAGTCTCCATTATTACATTATTTTTTTTTTTACTTTTTGTTACTAAGTTGTTTCGGTACGTTTTGAACTGAAATAGTTACTATCGTGTTATTTATTTCATCTCCGTCGTTTCTTTACTTGTTTATCATCGAGATATATTTTATTCGAAATACGTAGCATTTGGAAGATAGCCTTTTCTTTCTAACTTCTACACTCGATCTGTTCCAAGAAACCGTTGCTTGTAAATGAATGAAAATAAAATAGTAGGCCTATCCGTGACGAAAAATGGAGCTCGACAAGGAAATGGAAGAACAAGTGACAAACGCTTATAAACAGTCCAAAATTCTTGTGTCAGATTCCAGTTTACTAATCGATTCGCCTCTTGACTTATTTTCATAGGGTATGAGCGAGTCATATTAGGAAGCCATTGTTAATATATGGGCCGAAAGTATGTTTGGTGTATCTGTTTTAAGCAATGTGATTTAAATTTTATATCGCGCAATGAAAGTGTGTAAATGAAGTTTTAACAAAATAAATAAGTAAAGCTTGACAATTTTTGAAGATAAAAGCAAATAAAAATATTTAATTTTGCGGGGTTTAAACTCGTGTGAGAAAAATATGAAACCAACACCCTAATGCATAGACCACGCTGCCATTTGACAAACTGAGCCAATAATTTGTTATATACCGGCCATTTAATATTTTTGTTTATTTGCATGTGAATATGTCAAAAATTAGGTCGCATTTTGAGACACGACTATACCACCAACATACATGCTGTGTACCCTACAACCAGAGATGTGCAAGATACCTCGAAAAAAGTATTTGAATACAAGATACAAGATATATTTAAATAATGTATCTTAGATATCAGATACAAGATACTTTTGGAAAAGGTGTTTAAAATACATATTTTCCAGATACTTTTTTAAGATAAAATACTTTTTTACAAAATCTATTATTTTTATTTAGAAACATATTTTACTACAATGTACAACTGTTGCTTAAGGTTTTAAATGAGACTTAAGTATAATAAGTTTTTCAAACATCTCATCACTCATTTTTCTTCGTGGGGTCTCATTATTATCCCCCCGAAAGAGAAGAGTCGTTCCACAGGGGCGGAACTTGGCAAACAAGTGTTATATTTTAAAAATATTTTCTTGATTGTTGGATAAGTATTTAAACTTTTCTAGGCAGTTGTCCTTATTATTAAGGTATTAAAGTGTTTCTAAGTCAGCGGTGCTGCCAGTAGATTCTGTACTGTCGCCACTAGTGGCACTACCAACAGAGAAATCAGAGTCATCAAAAAACATGTAATAAGATTTGTCTTTTGTCTTCTTTCTTATATCCTCTCCACTACTCTTTGAAACCTCTGATTTTTTATATTCAGATAGATTAATTTTCCGTGTTTCAATCAGGATAAACTCTTTTACATGCTCTTTAAACATTTTTGGCACCCACTTCATTTTAAAAAACGGATGGGACACTGAAGCTAATATTGCATCATTTGCTGCAGGCTCAAATTGCAAAAATTTTTTGAAACGTTTATTTAGATATTCTTCAATAACATCTAACAAAGTGCCACAATATCTTAGATTTTCCATTTTAAGGCATTTCACCATATGCCGGATTCTCATTAGTTCGGGTAGTAGACAACCATAGTAGGTATCTTTATCACCTTGTAGACTTTGAATAGCTTCTGCTATAGGTTTTGAACAATTTACATATTCCCATAAAAATTGAAGTTCATAGTCCTTAAAAGCTGATAATTTAAGGCGTTTCATGGTTTCATTGAGACGCTCCTGCACTGATAAAAGGTCTTTTATGCAATTATAATAAGAGTTCCATCGGGTTGCGCATGGAGAAGTTGGTGATTTCCCCGTCAATTCCAATATGTTTCACATGCCTTTGGTGATCTAGAACATAAATTCCAGAGTGCCTGATACTTCGTTAAAGCTGCATCATGCACTTTTTTATAAAAATTGTTTTTCAGTCTTGCTTGTTCAAAATTTGTACTGGCGACCAAATGCAAAGTGTACGTAGCGCATCTTTCATGTCCTGGTAGCAGACAGTTATCACTTTCTGGTTCTGAAGAAGAATCTGGAAATGGTTGTGTTAGCAGATCATCATCTTCATTATCTTCATCTTGTGGTTTTGTTTCAAGATATTCTTTATGCGAAATGTTTTCAGGATTTGTGGCTGAAATATCTGAATCTGATTTTCCAAATACTTCGAAGGCCTTTACCATATTTGATCCATTATCTGTTACAGTTTTAACAATTTTGGATAGTTTTAAATCAAACTCTGAGTGTATATCAGCCATCACTTCGGCAACTTTATCATATGTTTGAGACCCCTTGAATCTTCTGCATGCAATGGCGGCACTTTTCCTCTCAAGAGTCTCGCTTTCAATCCAATGGACTGTAACCCCCAAATAGCTTCTTTTAGAAGAAGACCATATATCTTCTGTGGTACACACGAACTCCACAGTCCTCAGAGTCATCTTAATTTTTTCTTTCCATTCATTGTATTCATCACTAATTTTACTTTGGATTGAACGGCGGCATAAAACTTTAGGAGGTGCCGTTAGCTGCAGTGCACCTTCAATTAAAGCTTTAAATGAATTGTATTCCGCTATTGATACTGGTAACATAGATTCAACAATAAATTGCACAATCAACTTGTCCAAGTGAACAGATTTTGGTACAGTTGTAAGAGTGGTCTGCTTAAATTTCTTACATGTTTCTGAACCACTGCTATTGTCAGTATATTTTCTTTTTTTTCAGATTTGGGGTTTTAAGTTTTTCGTACTCTTGCAATAGATCTGCATGAACTTTCCTCTGAAAAGAAGAAGAAAAAAAAAGGATTAAAATGTTTTAAACATTATGTGACTTATTTTTTATGTCCAAATGATGTTATACTATGGCGTTTTAATTTCAATAGATAGAAAGACATAAGTAAATAATATTGTAAGTTTACCATTCTTCAATATTTTATAAATATTAATAAAAATTAATATTATAAATAATTTTACCTTCAAATGCATCAAGAAGTTTGTAGTAGAAGTAACACTGCCCTTTATTACTTTAGAACATATTTTGCATACAGCAGACACATTCACGGCACTTCCATTTTCTTGTATTATGTCTTTAAAACAATGCTTTAAGATAAGTGGTCTATTTGTGTTATTTTCATTCCTGAAAATATAAACAATATTTTGAATAAATTAAATATTACCACACTTTATCTGGGTAATAGACGGAATTACACATAATGGATCGCTCTGATTCAAGCATCTTACCAGTCGTGATCTACAGTGGAGTGCAAAACTTAAGGACGAAACCAACATTCGCATGTTGAATCAAAACAAAGTAACATAGTTCGATGAAATTTGAACCATACATAAAAATAACGGCAACAGAATGGCACAATGGCCTAGGCAATTGAAAGAAATACGCGATCGATGAGATGGTCCCTTGGACGTTAAAAAAGGGTGGGAGTGGTCTTTACAAAGATGTTTGATTTCCACAGGCAGCGATGTGTGCTCTGGAACATGCCCTCATGCTGGTCACAAGGTTGCTAGTGTCCTCGAGGTAGGGCGTTCCATTGCTCCGCCAGGGTGACTGACAACTGCTTCCCACACGTGCTTCTGCTTGATGGGATTTAAGTCTGGGGAACAGGCAGGACAGTCCATTTTCCAAATACCGTGTCGTTCCAAGAGCATATCCACTAGCGCCATTTGATGCAGTTCGACATTTTTATTAATAAAAATAAAGTTAGAGTCGAATGAAGAGTACAGACAAATTTACCATTGCTGTTACCTGACCTCTGACTGAGTGCACTTCACATTAATTAATTTTAGTTGTGGTGAGCAGTGCTCCGATGGCCATACCTTTAGTCTTCTAATTATCCCTTTCTTAATACAGGATGACTTACGGGAACCGGCTGAATTTGGATCAGCTGTTACATTGTTGTTACACGTTATGGTGAGATTGAGGTTATGCCATTTTTTGAGTGTTGTCCTACCATTTTAGTCATAATGGATCAGTGTTCAGTACAGCATCGTGTTTTTGCATAGGACACTTTTGTTAAAAATTGTGAATCTATTATCAAAACACAGCGCCACTTTAATATCGGTCGGAATAACACAGTTCCAAGCCGAAAGACATTGTCTAGATGGGTTCACGCGTTTAGAACAACAGGAACAGTAACAAAGAAAAAGCCACCCGGTCCTGCAAGAACAGTGAGAACGCCCGATAACATCGCCACAGTGAGAACTGCTATAATCAGGAGTCCGAGTCGATCTGCACGCAGACATGGACGAGAGCTAAACATGAACCGCGATAATGTAAGGATGATTGTAGGATTAGATTTGAAATTTTATCCCTACAAAATGCAGGTGGTGCAGCAACTCAAAGAGAGGGACTACGAACAAAGAGAAGACTTCGCAGTGCGCATGCAAGTGTTGTTTAGTGTTAATCCTAATGCAATACTGTTAATGAGCGACTGAAGCTCATTTCCACCTAAACGGCTCAGTTAGTAAACAAACTTTCGATATTGGGCGACTGAAAATCCATGTAACAATCATGAAAAACCTCTCCACTCTCCAAAGGTAACAGTTTGGTGTTCGGTAGCCACTTCGGAATAATTGGGACATACTTTTTCGAGGAAAATGGCGTCACAGTGGCAGTAAACTCTAAACGCTATGTTCCCATGTTGGAAACATTTCTCAGACCAGAATTTCGGAGGCGATGAATAAGCAAAAAAAAATGTTTACTTCCAACAGGAGGGGGCCATAGCGCATACTTCCCGCACATCGATGGGAGTTGCGAAGATGTTCCCTGGCAAGCTAATTTCGCGCTTTGGTGACGTGCCGTGGCCGCCAAGGTCACCGGAATTGTTTCCCTGTGACTATTTGCTATGGGGATATTTGAAAGCTCGTGACTACGCTCACAAACCAAGTACTTTATTAAAGCTGAAAGATGCAAATACAGAAGAGGTGAATTTGATTGGAGAAGATATGTTGACCCGAGTTCTTGATGATTTTCTACAGACATGGGAAGCGAAGGGCAAGGGGGAGGAGGAACCGCTGCACCCGCCCCCTAGAAGAAAGGTCAAGAGTTACCACCCATTTTGTCGCCGCGATATAAATCTCCCCCCTCCCCCCACCCAGATTCGGTACTGCAATAGGACTTGCCCCCTCCCTAGCTCTGATCCTGGATACGCTCTTGTCTGCAGAGGATGGAAATCTGCATTCAAGTGGATGGCCAGCACATGCATGACATCATATTCAAGCAATGAACATACTTAATGTTTCATACAACATATGTTTTATGAAATGGTATATTTTTGCCATTATATCTTTAACAGTTAAATAATATTACTATGTAAATTAACTTTTGCTCATTTGAAAAACGTCCGGTTCCCGCAAGTTACCTTACATATTTAATTTTTTTTAATACTTTGAGTGTTAAATTATTCCACCATTTTCAAGATTTACGAATTTTAATTTTAAATTCTATTAGCATTTTTGGTAAATTATTAATCACTTCTGGTAATTTATTCCAGTCCCATATACTCCTACCCATGAAAGAAAATTTTCTCACTTCCTTATGCATGAAATCGAAAGCTACCTTGTGGCCATGGTCATCTATCACCTTTTCCCTTCCTTGCACTATTTCTAATTGCTCCTTCAATATACTTTTAACGCCACATAACCAATATATGCCATATGTACTACCAGTATTCTCTTCACCCTCCTCCTGTCTCCAGATGACTCCCAATCGAGATCCTTAATCAATAATCATACGAGTTACTGACTGTGTCCTACGATAATTTCCGCAAACAAATCTAGCTGCCTTTCTTTAGTTTAATTTAATTTCAGTTGCGATGGAACACACACCCAGGTGGTAATATCCCTACAGCCCCACCTTCCTATGTCTTTTTTTTCCACCTTTCAACACCTGCCCTTTCCGAATTGTAACTCTAAACTTGTTTATTGTTTTCGCTAAAGTGCGCATTATTTATCTCGATAATTTATCCCAGTCCCTGAGACCCTTAGGGGCCATCCACAAATTACGTCACACGAATTTTGCTACTTTTGGACCCCTCCCCACCTTGTCACAGGTTGTCACTATTGGGTGACCCCCCCACCCCTGCTGACTCGTCACAGGGTCAAACCGGCTTGTTGACCTTTTTTTTAGCTCTACAGGACCAAAAAATCCCCAAAATACCCGCTCTAAATGCTCTAAATGCCACCCCCATGTGCACAAACTTATAACTCATCCCCCCTTGTCACAATATATACCAATTTGTTGACCCCCTCCGCCCCCCTTAAGGTGTGACGTAATTTATGGATGGCCCCTTACCTACAAAGAAAAATTTTCCAACTCCCTTTCACCTGAATTCAAGTGTCAGCTTATGACTGAGGCCAACCTTTCCATGTAGAAATGTTATAACTTCTAATATCCATCCATAAATTATCCCGATTCTAAGTTATGAACGAACCAAACACTCTTATCGCCCGTTTTCCAATTACTCCCAGCACAGTTCCTTCAGTACATCCGTTACTGATTGGCTGCATTCTACAGTAATTTCTGTATACAACTTCCCACTTGTTTTTGATACCCAAAAGTTGGACTAGTGTAAATAACAAGTGATCAGTTAGACAGTTACTGACAAAAAAGTATTTTCAAAAAAATAAGGAAATTTTTGTTTTAATGTATTAGAAAATAAATGTTAATTAATTGAACTTACGCTCATAAATTTCAAATTTTAATCAACGGTGGAATTATCCTATCGAGAGTAATACCAACAGTTACTTACGAATTATTATTATCATGCGCATGTGCCGCAATGTTCCGTACACACATACTTAACGTTCTGCGCTATAGTTACCGCACAAACACTTTCCTTATTGTTGGCGCTCATTCGATTGAAGTGAGTTCAAACGACACCGCATGCTGTCCAACACTATTTCCAGCTTCATCAGATGTTGGTAAAATGTAAGAAGAGTCCTAGCTTGCCTGCATTTATAAAAATCAAAGCTTTGCTAGAGGAGAAGGTCGCTTTTAAGGTGTGTAAAAATACAGCCGAGACCCGGATTTCAACCAAGGACTGTCCATACCCAAATCGCACGTAATAACCATCTGTGTCACCAGACAGAACTACTGAAAAATATTTATTCAAAAATATAAAAGTACATTCGTATTTTGGGATTGCAAAAATAAATGCTTTATAAAAAGTGTTCGTATTTTGTTTGAATATTTATTTTTCATTACTTCTAGATTTATATGGTGACTCAGGTGATTACGCCCAACCATTGGGGCACTGAAGGTCCCCGATTCAAACCAGGTCTCAGCTGTAAAATCGACATTCACCTATGGCATAGCTTGTAGGTATTTTTTTTTCGAGGTAGGTGGCGACTAATGGAGGTGCACTGCACAGCCGATACGAGATCAAATGAAATTATTATTATTAATTATCCTTACAATATGTATTTAATTTAAAGCATACAATAATCTGAATATTTATTAATAAAAAGTATGGAGTGAATCGAAAGGAATTTGGAACAAAACAAACGCTTCAAGTGTGAAATGAGCGACGCTTACATTTCATTGGGACTGTGTTGAGATACACGAGAACAGGGGCGTAGCTACTATGGGGCTAGGCGGTGCAGTGCACCGCGGCCCTCACGCTCAGGGGGCCCCCAAGCATACCTCAAGGGGCCCCTAAGCGCACTTCTAGGGGCCCTCAAGCGCAGTTTAGAGGGCCCACGAGCCTTCACGGCAAACTGGTGACCTTTTTTTTTAGCTCTACCGTCATCTAAAGGCCCCTGAGAACACAGGAGCCCCTCACTAAGGGCCCTCGCTGCTCAGGGGGGCCCCAACCACTGCTCAGGTGCCCCTAAAGAACAATTCAAGGGGCCCCTAAAGAACAATTCAAGGGCCCCCATCCTCAGTTCAGGGGGCCCCTACCAGCACACAAAGCAAAAAAAAAAAAAAGGTCGCCCGTCTGGCCTGAGGGCCCAAAATAAATTTTTTGCACCGGGGCCCTTGTTGACCTAGCTACGCCACTGCACGAGAATCTTTCATTCCAGTACAATGTTAAGAGTGCGTTGGGATACTATTTTTGTATGTAATAGATAAACAAGTGAGGTTATACCCTAAGTCAGGTTTATAAAAGTATTTTAACGTAGTTTATAATTTTTGTAGATCACGAAGTACGACTACGAAAAATACAGCACTCTTCCATAAATTACTGGCGATATCCCTGCTGCAATCCCCAACTCACTTTTATGGAAATTTTTGAACATTGATTCCATGAAACAGCTACCTTAAAACGTAAAAGGAGACCGAAGACTGACGACGGCCAACTGTCAGTGCGGTGACAGTGAACCAACCGACCTTTACGTTTTAAAAAGAAAAGAAAAATATCAACAAATATACCTCAACAATGTCGTTTTGAAGCACCGATTATGCCCAGTCGTTCTACTGTAATATTATTACCGACAGAACCTGACGAATCTGATTTTAAACATTATTCTCAGTGTTAAAAAAATATTAGAATCATTCTTGAAAATAATTATTAACCACGCCATAGCTTTTATCGGATAATGAATATCGCAAATTGCGATTCGCAATATACTTCAAGAAAGAATCAAAAGAACAACAGTGTTTTAAAAACGTAACATAATGAAAGTGGATAATCCGTTTTATTACAACGATATTTACAATCGATTTAATAACTGTGAAGACTAATACAACAACATTGCTGACAATTATGGAAATGAGCAGTTATAATGAACAAGAATTAAATTATTTCCACGCGTCTGTGTCAAGCAACAATTCGAAGAATAGTCACAATATCTGCTCATTCCAGAGATTACATTGCAACCTCAGCGAAATCTACTACATTCAGATAACCAAAATGCTGACTGCCATCTTCCTTGTTCCGCTCCATAGTTTATATATATCGCCTCTGAGCTTCACTGCTGTATGGTATGAAACTCTCTCATCAGTACTGCGTCCATGAATTAATCCTAATTGAAATAGGGTGGGGGGAGGTCCGACAAAATCTCACGAAACCTAACGAAGCGGCAAGGGGGAGGGGGGTCAACGGAAATAAAGAAAGGTCTACAAATGACGCGAGGGGAGGGAAGTTTGTCAAAAAACCCGACCTTAGGGGGCATCCATTAATTACGTGAGGTGTTTTTACGTATTTCCGGACCCCCCCCCCCCCCCCCCCCCCCCCCCTCTGGTGAGTCTTCCTGAGATCGCCTTCGCAACTTTTTGAGACCATTTTTATTTTAGGTCTCACCTTACAAAGCCAGTTACACCCCCTAAAATCAACTTTCGCGCCATTTGTAGACCTTTTTTTTTTAGTTCTACAGTAGAACAGAAATTTCAAAAACCTCACGTGAGAATTCCGTTGACTCCCCCCCTCCCCCTTCTTCCTTGGTGAGATTTCGCTACTAGCGGTGTATACCCGCCTTTGGAAGCATGAGACCTAAAAAAAGGGTTCAAAAAGTTGTGAGGTATATTAATAATGGGGGGGGGGGGTTCCGCTTCATTTGAGAGGGGAGGGTGCCACCAAATCTCACGGAGTCTCACCAGAGGTGGGGAGAGGTCCGGAATAACACCTCACGTGGTTAATTCACCCCCCCCTAGCCCGACGTGGCTTTCCTCTGCACCCCCCCCCTTTCTCCCTCGCGTGTGCCACGTAGCATTTTTTCCTATTGAATCTAACAGACGTTTTGTACTGTTTTCTCTTGTCAGACTATCGTAAATTACACACGGAGATAATTTAATGACGGAAGTAAGTATTCACATGCTGTTGTGTGTTTTGTAACTATTTTTAACTGTGACAAATAATTTGAATGGAAAGCTACTTGGCCTGGTTCGGAAACCCCCCCCCCTCCCCCCACGTAGCTCACCGTAGCTTTCCAGCCAACCCCTCCCCCACTAGACTGAGCCACGTAGTTTATGCACGCTTCCTAATCGATTGAAAACTGAAGTCAAAGAGTGCATCTCTAAGCAGATTGGTACGTGGTGTGATTAAGGTTCATATTACTGAAAGAATTTCGTCAGAATTAGGCTAGTAAGAGAAGAGTTTAAGTGATATTAGCACAAAACTTTTTATTTTCCAATGTAAGAAATTAAATCATTGCAATTTTGTTCCATCACCGCAATAGATGTGTTAACTACATCAAACAGTTTGTCAGTTTCTAGTATTTTTTAAAAATGGAAGGAAATGTTAGTCGATCGCGTGTTGTGAGACTCTTTTAACATTTTCTGTTCTGAACAGTTTTACCGTCTGTTTCGTATGTAGGCACAGCGTGTGTGTTATATGCTGAATGCGCCTTCACTTGATTTACTGTTCAATATAGTCAGACTGTAACAGAGAGAGTGTTACAAGTCAGCTGGTGGAGGGGGGGGGTGTAGTGTGCTGGATGTAACAGCCATACTAGTCTGTGCAATGGAGAGTACATACTCAGCATTCTATTTAGTTTTGGCAGTTTTCCAAATAATGGAGAAGTTACTGAGGTACAAGCGAAATGTTCTATTTTGAAATTAATTTGTAAAATGACGTCACTGTAGTTATTAACATGCGACAGACGCAAACAACGCAGTCCAGAGGGGGCGCACAGCGGATAACGGAACAGCAGAAGTGCCGCCAACTGTTCTTAACCAAATCACAGCTATTAATTCAGCAGCGGATTTTTATTGTTCCATGTAGTTTAAGATCTGGCTTCGTAATTTATACTTTTGTTGTTTTTATCGTAACATGCAGTATGAAATTAGGCCGCGTAATTAAAACGTTCATTTGTTATTTCATCGAAATGCGATTTTAGTGAATGACCAAATTAAGCTGCAGGTTCCATCATGGAGAACTATTTTTCTTTAAATATACACTAAGTTGTTTGGAAATTAAATTAATCATTATTGAATTTGTAATTAAACTAAAGCTTGAATTATAATATCTTAATGATATCACAATAAAAATAAGTTACTAAAAATTGTTCACATAAACTCAACCCCGTGTCCGTGCTGTATGAAGCTATCAGGTAGTGTAAGCTGTAAGACAGGAATGTTTCGGCGACCAGCAAACATCTGATCTGGGATACAGCATATACTGCAAATATCTCACTGCCTGATCTTTGGTTTGAGTGATATCTTGTAAAAAGTAATTCTCTCCTAACAGTAATAAATTCTCCCACTCTCCAGGTATGGCTGTGACTGTTTACTATCATAGACCAGTCTGTTCAGTCTGGGCACTGAGTCGGAGGAACCTGGTTCGATTCCCGGAGCGGCCATCTATCCCTTCTTCAGTTTTCCATGGTTTCCCCAAATCACTCCAGGTGAATGCCGGGATGCTTCCTTCAAAAGGCCATGGCGGAATTCCCTCCCGTTCCTTGTCTACAGCCCTTTCTCGCCACTATTGTCCTCCACACTTGATAAACAAAAATAAAAATAAGACACCTATAATTTTTGGATACATGACATCAGTATAGATAAAGAATAACGGGTTGATTTTCATCGGTTAGTGCTACAATTACGAAAAGATTTGAGACGTTTTAATATGTATTTCCGAATGAACAAGGAACGATTTGATTTTTTTTTTTTTTTTTTTACAGCTGCTCATTAGAAGCGACAGAAAGAGACTTCACACTCAACTTCCAAGAATTGTTACTAAATAAAGGCTATCACTCCATGTTTTGTTTTAAATGTGAGAGATATACGATTAAAATGTTTATTTTATGTTTTCCACTTACCACTTCGTTACCTACAAAGACCAAGAAATGGCGCTATTTGTGTTAGAAACATCAACTGTTGAATACCTACTGAGAAGCGAACTATGCAACCTGAACAGAGAAAACAAAAGAAATTGTAATGACCTGATAAATTTAATTCTTTCCCGGTTCCCTCCCAAGTAGCTT
The DNA here is from genome assembly GCA_031002005.1 of Vandiemenella viatica. Lineage (NCBI taxonomy): Eukaryota > Metazoa > Arthropoda > Insecta > Orthoptera > Morabidae > Vandiemenella > Vandiemenella viatica. The sequence continues at coordinate 15,813 of JARYHS010014590.1, forward strand.
ATCGCATATAGATCCCGCTAGTCAGGTGTTCTGTGGTTGAGCCTCACCACAAGCTGTCACTTAATTTCAGACATGAGTGTGTGGGATTTTTTTTTTTTTTTTTTTTTTTTTTTTTTTTTTTTTTTTTTTTTTTTTTTTTTTTTTTTTGCGATTAAAGTGGTCAGGGATTGGAATAAATTAACAAGGATACTGATTAATAATTTACCAAAAACCATGAAAGAATTTGAAACTAATATTTGTAGAGGGCAAAAGTAAGCGAGAACAAGAAAGAGGAAAATGGGTGAACAGCAGAATTACCACCAGAGCGCGCATTACATCAGCAATTAAGTCAAATTAATTAAAAAAAATAATCATATTCACTAACTTCCCCTCTAAACAACTAGGACATAAAAATAAGTGAGGAAACATGTGAAGGATAAAGAAAGACTACAGAATACGTGGGCAAGCAGAGAATAAAAACGTGACGTCACTGCAGTGTGCACGTGACTCGTAAGACAGCAAACAACTCACGTGATATCACGTAACATCACGTGACGTGACGCAGTGTAGCCCACTCTTTTCGTACCACAAATTAATTTGGCAAATTCTGCCAAATATCAACTTTATTTCTCCAATCAGTTTCGATTACGAACTGAGTTATGGAAATAGCGAGAGCTATTAAGGATGCCACACTTTTTAATCACCACGCCCGCTTCATATCCTACTGGTGAACCTGATCAAATAAGGCAGTCATGTGTTGCCATCTGTTCGTAAAGCATATAACTTCTGTGTGGTGAGTGTATTTTGTTTGTGTAGTGTATCATTTATGACGGCGAGTTTGCGACCGTCCCAGCATTCGACTAGGACACTGTAGGCAGCAAAAAGCAATCTCGTCTTACAGAATTTATTATAAGGAAAAGCTAAGCGTAGCATTCCACAACCCCGTAATGGAAGACATTCAACAAGTCGTGCGGATGCTATGGAAAACCATGTGATAACAGCTGCTGTGGAAAACCATCTGATGACCATTGCTATTCATATAAATGATTCTATTGACGGTTTACTATCAGAAGTTATTTTTTTTGCAGAACACATAATATTATATAACAGCATAAAAACGGCAAAAAGACTTACAGCTGCAGGGAGATATCGACAAGATATCAAGCTGGGTGAGTCAACAGGAGATGAAGATAAATACAAAGAAGAGCCAGCTTATTAGGTACAGAGATAAAAAGCTAAAAGTTGATTACGATTATGAAGTGGGGAAGACTCAAAATGTAAATCCCTTGGTATAACAAGATTTAATTCATATTCAACGCCGAAGAAACATCCAGCCTTAAATTTGTCTCTATTTCTCTATCATCCTTTATTCATCAGCACTACTATCTCGCTACTCCAGTCCTATGGTATGCACCAAGTATCCAGACTCAATTTAAACAATATTTCAAGGTAAGGTACAATGTCAGGTCTTGCAATCTTTAAGACTTCTCTAGTAATATTATCTACACCAGCCCCTTAATGTTTTTTCAACTTTCTTAGTTCTTTCATGATATCCTCAAGACGAAATTCAATTTTTTGGTCTGCTCATTTGTAATTGTTAGGCTCGTTATCCGATTTAGACCCTTCCGTTTCTGTTTCATTCTCCCTAGTTTCACTAAACCAGTTCCTTAAAAACTCTGCCTTTTTAAAATCCTTAGTAACTTCTTCTCCCTCCTTTCCTATAAGTGCCTTCCTTTTCCATTTCATCCGAAGTAAATCGCATATATCCTACTAACTGAGATTCGCATTAATATCATTCCCTAAAGCCATGCAGCCCACTTGAAAAAAGCTTAAGTTGCACACAGATACTTCTGATGTGGTTACATGCCAATCTCTCCATTATTTTACCTGCAACTGATGGTAAACTGATTTTCGACTCTAATTGTTACCCCTCCGTTATTGACTGGTACTACTATCGCTCTATTCCAGTCATCTATTCCAGGATATTTTAGATATAGTTGTTACAAATAGGCCCGAACTATTCACGGATATTTCTACCACCGCAGGAATAAGTGATCACAAAGCTGTAATTGCTACAGTAAAACTAACAACCACGCGCAGAAAGAGAAAAGAGAGGATCGTTTACAGATTCGAAAAGGCTTCAAAAGAGTGTTTTAGAGCGTATTTGAGGCATAATTACCAAACATTCTTAGTAGCAGGAGGCACCGTTGAAGAGAGGTGGCATCGATTCCTACATATAGTTGGGGAAGGTATGAACTTGCATATACCGAAATGGACAATCAGGGAAGAGAACGATCCCCCATGGTACACACGGGAGGTTAAAAGGTTACTCAAGAAGCAAAGGAAGATACATGCACGATCAAAAGGACGATGCATCGGACTGATTTAGATAAGTTAGAGGAGATAAGGGGACGTGTTAAGAATGCAATGCGTGAGGCATTTAATAACTTTTCGTGAAAATTCTCTCTCTAAGAGCCTCACTGAAAACCCTAAGAAATTTTGGTCGTATGTAAAAAAAGTTAGTTGTAGTGGGAACAATAAGCCAGTTCTAATAAAAGATGGACGGGAGGTTGAAGACAGCCGCGACAAGGCTACCTTATTTAACGCCGAATTCAAAAATTCATTCACGCAAGAAAACTTGGAAAACGTCCCCACTTTACCACATCGTGTGGAATTAGAGATGGATCCGATAGAAATTGATAGCGTAGGAATTGTAAAGCAATTAAAACTCCTGAAGTGGGGTTAAAGCGCCGGGTCCCGATGGTATACCGGTAAGAGTATTTTCTGAATACGCGGAGGATATTGAACCATTTCTGTCAAATATATTCCGTAAATCACTAGAAGAGAGAAAAGTACCTTCTAGCTGGAAAATAGCCCAGGTAATTCCCGTTTTTAAGAAAGGAGATCGGAGTGATCCTAGGAATTATCGACCCATATCTCTAACATCGGTCTGCAGCAGAATTCTGGAACATGTCATATGCTCGAACATAATGAAGTTTCTAGATGAGAACGAGTTACTTACACCATGTCAACACGGATTTCGGAAGAAGCGATCGTGTGAAACACTATTGGCCCTATTTTCCCACGACATAATGAAAGTTATCGATGCAGGTTCGCAAGTTGATGCGGTTTTTTTGGATTTTCAGAAAGCTTTTGATTCGGTGCCACACAACCGACTTTTAGCGAAGATTCGAGCTTACGGTATTTCGGCTCAGATTTGCGAGTGGATACGTGATTTTCTAACTGGTCGATCACAATATGTCGTTGTTGACGGGGAAGCCTCTTCTAAGATAAATGTTACTTCGGGCGTTCCTCAGGGAAGTGTAATAGGTCCACTTCTTTTCTTAATATTTATAAACGATCTAGGTGACAACGTCAAATGCTGGTTGGGATTGTTTGCCGACGATGCGGTTATCTATAGGGAAATAAGGTGCTCCAACGACTGCTTGGAAATTCAGCGTGATTTGGATGCTATTTTCGATTGGTGCCGTAAATGGCAGCTTACACTTAATTGCAAAAAGTGCAAGGTAATGCGGATAAGTAACAAGAAGAATCAGGTTGTTCACGAGTACAAAATAAACAATTCACCTGTTGACACGGTTGATTCCGTGAAGTATCTGGGGGTGATAGTACAAAGCAACATGAAATGGGACATGCACATAACTTCCGTCGTAGGCAAGGCCAATTCTAAATTACGATTCATAGGTCGTATTTTGAGGAATTGTAATGCTCAAACAAAGGAGATAGCGTATAAAACACTAGTGCGTCCGCATCTGGATTACTGTTGTGGGGTTTGGGATCCGTATCGCAAGGTTCTGATTGACTCAGTTGAGAGGGTGCAGAGGAGAGCCGCTAGATTCGTGACTTGTTGTTACAGCCCTCATGAAAGCGTCACAGAATTGATACATAGATTGGGCTGGGATAGTTTGGAAGACAGACGACGTAGCTTGCGTTCTAATTTATTGGAGAATATGCGAAAAAATTTAAATTTCGAGTGCAATGAAATACTTCTTCCGCCAACCTATTAAGGTCGCAATGACCGGAGGGATAAGATTAGAGAAATAAGATGCCGTACTGATACGTATATGTATTCCTTCTTTCCTCGCACTATTCGGGATTGGAATGGGCGGGTTTAGGATTGGTGCTTAGCACCCTCTGCCACCCACAATGTTTGTGATTCGCAGAGTATGGATGTAGATGTAGATGTAGATCTGGTAAGCACCAAGTATCGGGACTCAATTCAATTAATGTTTCAAGATAAGGTACAGTATCACACCTTATTATCTTTTAAACATCTATAGTATTATTATCAACATCAGTGACCAAGTGGATTTTTAGTTTTTTTGATTCCTTCATTACATCTTTAAGATAAATTTCAAATTTTTCAGATTTCTAATTGTGTGGGTAGGCTTGTTACAGTTTTATTTTAAATAGCAATAGAAATTTCTGGATGCGTCAGTCAGTGATCCCCTGAATCAATAATATTCTGCATCTTAGGCACCTTGTTTGCCAATAATATTTCCTTCTTTTGTTGGTAAGGGGGTGTGTACAAACCACGCAGCTCTATTTTGGCCTACTGTGACCCCCCCCCCCCCCACGTAGCCCGTCGTTGGCTTTTGCTTCTAACCCCCTCCCCCCTTTCCCCACGTAGCACGTAGCCGTTTCCTCTATTGACTCCAGAAGGGATTTTGTACTGTTTTCTCTTGTCAGACTATCGTAAATTATATACGTGGATAATTAAATGGCGGAAATAAATATTTACATGCTGTTGTGTGTCCTGAATCTCATTTTAACTATTATAAATAATATGAACTATAAGATACGTTGCCTGGCTCGAAAACATCCCCCCCCCCCCTTCCCCACGTAGCTTTCCAGCCAACCCATCCCCTAGACAGAGCCACGTAGTTTATGCACAATCCCTATGGGTTCTAAAGTGGGCACCAGAGAAGCGAAGTAATTGGGCTACAAAAGTTTGGTCAGACGATGGTGGCGTAGTTTGGGACTCACATTACAAGTATCAAATACAGGAGTTGGATCGCTTGCAAAAGAAAACAGATAGATTTGTTTGCGGACGCAGTCAGTAACTGATATGATAAAGGAGGAGGATTGGAAGTCATGGGAAAACAGGAAGATGATTAAGGCATTTCTTGGTGATTGGATGGATAGGCTCGAATAATTACGAGTTGTACTTTGCAGGCCTACTATGTATGATACAACGGGACCAATAAATACAATAAGATACAATGTACAAATTCAGGGTGAATAAAAATTGCCACTAGGAGTTCATTGCAATTAAAAGTATTTTTTTTTTGTAAACGATTTTCTTATTAGTATGAGAAGACTGATTTATAAAGATACTAGACAAAATTATTGAGATATAAAGAGGATTTTGGATTTCACAAATCTACCCTTCTACTGACTTTCATTGCCGTTGATTACTTACAAAGTAATATTGTTGGAATATCCATAAATTTTATATGCGTCGACGGAATTAGCGAAAGGCTGGAAACAATTTAGATTTTAGACAGCAATGATCTTAGTTAATGAGCAGCAGATGATGAGAGTGGAATTCTTACTCTGGAACATTAAGTATCTCTGCAGCTGAACCTATCAGCTGTTCAGGTGGACGTTGTTATTTTGCTGTGTAGTTGTATTGCGTTTTGTTGTCTCAAAACAACAGGAGGTGACATGGAGCCTATAAATGCTGTGTATATTCTGGAAGAGGTAGGTTTACAACTTAAAGCTGCTTACGGAGTCGAACAGTACAGCTTAATGTCTCACAAAAACAGGACAAACCTTTCACTAGCGTGTTTTCTTATTAGTTTGTAAATAGTTGGGAAATAGCACATTTTGCTTGTTAAACTGTATCAGTCAACCACATGATGTTCACGATACCAGTAAATAAGTTGTGTTTGATCGTCTGAATAAAAGTTGAACAAATGCATTTACAGTAACTAAACGATGTTTGTTAGTGTTTAACTGTAATAAAACGGCGGACGAAATCGAAGAAAAAAGTTCTTTTTGCAGCAGTTACTGCACAAATGCATTTTTTATATGAAAATTATTACAGACACCGGAATTTATAACTGAAATACCAGTTACTATGTTTGTATTCTAGTTTTCGTCTGTGTTTATTGATTATCTGAATATGTTACAAAGTTCTTGAGGAAAAACTATTTCTGGTTGTGTGAAAATTGGATTATTGAGTGTCTTGCTTTTCATTTTCAGTTAAATATGAAGGACTTAAAGTGTATTTTATATTTACTAGGCAATGGAATGTGACTGGTTGATAAATTTTGTGTTTAACAGACAGAAAATTGGAAAATTTTCGCTTTTCAGTCTAAGCTGCACATATAGATTTCACTTTTGTTAGTATCCACATGCTGCTAACGGAATTTTCCTGCACAAGTCTGCTGATAAATCATTTACATGTGTTTGCATTGGTAGGGGTGTGTTTTTCAGTGAAGTGTTGTGCATATGATTCAAACCACAGACTTATATTTTGCTCAAATAACATAGTTGTGGTGATCCTCTAAAATTCCTGCTCTTTACTTATTTGTTAGTAATAACTGAAGATGATAAGGTAAATTATATTACTTACATATTTCTGTTGAAATATATACAAGTATATAATATAGAAGTTCTTTTCTGTTGTGTGGGTGAACTGTAACAAGTAATGTGCTATTCCTTACTGCAATTGACACATAACCATAGACACAAGGTGTGAGATTGTTGATAGATTCTGTTTCATGATGAGAACAATTTGTTTCACCACTTGCAGCCTCAGTGGTGGTTGTGTAAGCTTGTGGTTACTGTCGCTGTTGGTAGCTTTGAGACATGAGTATGTCTTGGTAATTTACAGCTGGTAGAAATAAACAGTTCTGAGGTCAAACTAAATATTCTTATCAGTCTCTGACTGGCTCATAGATAATAGTAACTTCAACTCTCTTATTTTTTTTTTTTTTTTTTTTGTTGCTGTAAAAAATTACTTCTATTTCTCCTTACAGTTCTGTGTAATGTTTTATAGGACATTGTGTTTGTATAGGCATTATGAAAACACAGCGGTTTTATGTCATGCCCTATTTGTCAAATCACTGAGTTTGCATTATAACATCTCACCACCAACTTGTGATGATTATATCAATTTGACCTTGATGAGGATATCACTATTTACACTAAAGATGGAATTTACTCTTGATGGGCCATTGACTGTTAAAGATAGAGCTCCATATTTACTTTCATGGAATTGGTACAAAAATGGAGTTAGCATCATGTATATGATATTCATGTTTACCCAAGTCTATTGGTGATCGTGATTCTTACATCATCATTCACTAGTGACCACCACTACCACTTACTCCAAACATACCACAGGTGAAACATTCCCCATCATTGGTCATGCTACTTGCATGATTCCATTACATCATCATTCACTAGTGACCACTACTACACTTACTCCAATCTTACCCACAGGTGAAACATTCCTCATCATTGGTCATGCTACTTGCATGACAATACACCTCATATATCAACTAACATGCCTCCATTGTTCCAGCTCATATATAGGCCTCACTACTAACCCACTTGCTATCAGAATGAATGGCCACAGACAGACAATATATACTAACAATGAGGCCCATCCAGTTGCAAAACATGTCAGTTCCCACAAACTGAATAATTTCAACATCTGTTTCTCAGTAGAGCGATCTGAGTTTTCCCTGACAACCACAGCCTCCTCTGAACTGCGTAGATGGGAACTAGGCTGTCAGAATATCCTGGACACCAGACATCCTCCAGGCATCAATCTCCAATAAATACCTCCCTCCAGACCCAACACTTATTATTTCTACTATTCATATTTCTTATATCCGTTTATTTTATTTTTCTCTTATGGTTTTTCAAAATTTGATTTATATGTGTATCCTCACTTATTTATTATGTTGGTCTACCACTCTCAATAAGAATATACCATCAATAGTATCAATTATCAATCCAATACTTGAGCTTCACCCCCCACCCCCCTCCTTCTACACTACCACCTGTGCCAGCAATTCCACTCACCAGACAGCTGTCTCCGTGTACACATCTGACTCCGCCCGGTGTCTTACTTCTGCACGAATAAGGCTGTTGGCCGAAATATTTCAGTTCTCTTGTAATGGTTTTTTTGTGTTTGTCGTTCCCAGCCGCCTTCATCTGCGGTAAGTGTTGGCTCATATTTCCCTATCCTTCCTTATTTTTATAACTAATTACTATTGTACTTTTGGAGTTGATGTTAGTTGCCATTCTAAGGTGAACTGTATTTCTTTTTAAATGATACATACATTTATTTTGAATACCAGTTTAGTAGTAGTTTTTGTCTTCTTTTGAAAGTCAATTATTACAATTCCTCCTGAATCACCCTGTATAATACAAAAAAGATTTTTCTTATACATATATAATTTTTAATTGGCTTTTATAAATAAAAAAAAAGGCTACACATGCAATCAGTAAGAGGTTTCTTGTAGCCCTTTATCAAATTATTTTCCTTGTTTGATTCCTGCTGTATACTGGATTTTGTTACAATCACCACAACTGACCTTCACCTCTGAGGAAGCTTACTTTGCCTGTATGAAGGTTAATACTTGGTCCTGCCATTTTTGGAATGTGTTTAGAATCCTTGTCTGATCTTCGCTGTGCCATCCACTTTTCTTCTTTCGATGGTTTTCTATAATTCTATAAAAAACTTTAGGTGAATTTTGTGCTTGTTCCTTCAAAATTGAATGGCTGAGTTCCTTCCCATTCATTGTCACCAATCCTTTCCTGTCCCAGTGTATCAACAAGCCAAAAATGCTACAGACAAAAAAGAGAGGAAAAACTCTCAATGGTTGTAAATCGCCTTTTTTTCCAACTATCCAGATCAGCTATGATGTATTTGGTAGATACGTATATCTCCAATTTCTTTCATATGTAAAATATCAAATAATCTTATCAAAGTACTCAAACTGGTAAATGAGAATTTCCAAACAGATTGAGTGAACTTGGTGAGCAGTGCTGCCAGACTTGTGGCTTTAAATATCCGGAGATGGCCGCTAAAATTTCCGTAGATTGGATATAAAAATCCGGAGACTCGCTAATTGAAAGATTGAAAACAATTATTACTGAAGAGAGATTCAAAATACTTTATTTCCAAGCCTTTAAAATTCAATATAATATTCTACATAGAAAGTATTAAATATAATATATTAACATATTTCATTCACTGTCACTTTCATCACTGCTGCTATGTCTGTTCATTTTTTTTAGGACCGTCTTACATATTCTTTGTTTCTATTAAATTTAATATGCCTTCTGTAATAGGAAGATTATAACAATGTGTGAATCATTGAAAAGTCTCTTTGTTTGTAATACACCGACAAGGGTACTAGTTGAAAGAGTTCCTCGTTTTAGATTTATTCAGATGCACCGCAGAAAATATTCTTTCCACTGTAGCACTTCTGTGGGGAAATATTGCTACGTGATCTACTCATTTCAGCAACAGAGGAAACATTGGCCTACTTAAACTATTCTTCATGTGCCTTACAAAGTTCCAGAAATCCTCATAACTTTTCTTTGATTCTAGATTAAATTCTAATTCACTGTTCATTAACAAACGCCATTCTAAGTCAATAGTGTTAAATTCATTTTGTGATATTACAGTAGAAAAGCTTATTGCTAATGGAATAACAGATGGAGATGGGTGATTCTTCTTGAATATATTACCTGGGTTTGGTATTGACATGTGCTTTAACTCCTCTCTCCTCAAAAGGAATCTAATCTTTATTTGATCTAGCAACTCCAAATAAAAATCTTAGCATGTAATTCTAAATTTCTTCAGCTCACCTTCTGGAATATCTCTATTCAT
>JARYHS010014591.1:0-12789 GCA_031002005.1 Vandiemenella viatica
TTAATTTAATTGAATAGAGCTCTTGCTCTGGTGGCAATTTCCCTACTCACTTATTTTTTCCCTTTCCTTTTCCCACTTACTTTTGCACTCTACTAATTTCAAATATAAATAGTTTTTTTTTGTAAATTATTGATCAATTCTCTTGATAATTTAAACTAATGCCTTACCCCTAAGCTGCAGAAGAAAATCTTTCCAGTGCCCCTTTGCTTGAAAATGGGTACCAACTTGTGTCCTGGCCATCTTTTCCCTTTTATGCTACTCCCCTAATTCTTACTCCAATATGTGTCCATGCCTCATCACCAATACACTCCTTGTATACTCTCTGGAGTCTCTTTACCCTAGTCCTGCCAGCCACTTGAGGATATGCACGACACAGCAAGTTACATTGAATGAGATAATTCCAGAACAAAATGCTTGGGTTATCAGTGAAGGGTCACAGCTTGTACGCAACAGCCAACTAAACACAGAGCTGACACCCACATACATCAATCACTTTATAACAAAATAACCTACCAGCTCCTTGAACAGGATTAATGAAATGTCTTGTGCACTCTTCATTAAGGCAGAAAAGAGACCAAGTAGAAGTAATCCCTTCCTCAAGATATTTCTCTTTCAGACAGTGGTTTGGAACAACAAGTGAATTAATAAAAAAGTATCTACATACACAAAAGCAAGTTAACATATAATTTGGATATGAAACTTGTGTTTGATTTATTCAGTTGTTGACACTTGACTTTCCTTAGTGCTAAAAAGCTCAATGTATTCTGTGAACACAGCGTAATTATTTAAGATCTACTAAAACATAACCATCTTCATTATTGTTATTACTGATAATACAGTTATTATTGTTGTTACAAACAGTTCATTTTATCACAAATGCTCCCATAGCTGCAGAGGCTATGAAGAGGGTTGACATCAATCATGTCACTGTGTATGTTATTTGTAAGATCCACTATTATTCTGCCAAAATAAAACGGCTTGGTGTGTAACAAACAAAATAGATTGGCATTTCCTCTCTCCTGCAGCTCCAAACATTATGATGATCTGTCATGGTACGCGATCACCAATGGAGATATGCTGGGAGGTAAGATCATTGGAATAAAGAGGTAAATAAAACATTACTACAACAATGTATGCACTATCTACTTATAACAACATTTATTTCAAATATGATAAAAATATACCTGGAATAAAAAGTGAACAGTTACAATATACTTTATAACTAAATGGAGAAATATATATAAGCAACTGAAGCTATAATTGTAATCTTAAGACCTTTATTATTATTATTATTAATGATTACAGTTCATACTTAAATATACGTGAAAATAAATAAAAATAAACTGAAATTTTGAAATATTAAAATATAAACCAAAAACAATTAGAGTAAACTTAAATGTCTTGTAAAATATTTAAAAAGTAATAAACCATTTTAATATCTACAACATAAATATAGGCAAAAAAACAAACACAAATCTAATATTCATTTTAAAAGTTTTGACATTCAAACCACTAGATTCAGTAGTTACACCATCATTACAGGTTCTTTCAAATGTCTTTCACTCTTCATCAAACTCAGAATGGGCTTAAAGAGGTGTGTTTATAACAACTTATCAACTAAAACGCATTTCATTACATGTTAGCTAGATAAAAAAACATAAATAATTCTTATATTACTCATACAAAAATTAAAATAACGGTACCAAATAATCGCGAAACACCATTTCTTGATAATAGAGCCTATGATGCTATTGTTATGTTCAGTATTTACAATAGTTGTACTGTTTAGTTTATTGTCCTCTGTCAGTCATTGCGAAAATACCACCTGCCAGGAAAAATACATTTATAGACACTCAGACGAGAGGGGATAATTCAAGCATGCTCACTTGTGGAAACGGGCATTATTTTATTTTTTGCTCTCTTGGTTTGGCTAGAAAAATGTTTTTTGTAACTTTCATTTTGTCTGATATAAAGCATTACTAGTTCATATGCAATGACGAAAGGGAAATCTGGTAAGTATTTCGCTTTTTTTCTGGAATACATGTAGGTCAGAATAATATATACAATTTCGAGGGTCAATTTCGAGACGTTGCTCCATTGAAACCTTATTAAATTAAGAGAATGTAAATGTGTATTGCTATTATACATCCAGATGGCTATGAGAGGAAGGATTAACAACTTGATAGGATTGTTTGCTAAGTTTTAACTTCACTCCTGGCTTTCCCAGTTTCGGGTACTGTAAATTTATAACCTAACCACAGTGCTTGGTAACTATACTGGTAGTACCTGGAAAAAAAAACTCTTAGTCTGTGACTGTGGCATATTGGTTTCGAAGTTCAGTGAAATAAGTTAAGTAGAAATTAGTAATAAGCTTTTATAAACAGAATAACTACAGTATCAGAATGACGGCATAGATGAGGAAAAAAATACTACAGCTGTGGCATATATTTGGTTGAATTAATTTGTGGACTAGATGATGTCCCAGATTTCATACTGAAAACCTGTGCTAATTATGTATCTGCCCCTCTGGCAAAAATCTTCAACATTTCTGTACAAACTGGAACTTTTCCTGAAATACTCAAAACTGCAATAGTGACTCCACTGTTAAAAAAACGGTCCTCCTGATCAGTTGTCAAATTATAGGCCTGTATCCCAACTAAGTATTTTTCAAAAATATTAGAAAAACTCTTCCTTGACAGACTCCTTAAGATTATCAACAAATATGCACCACTTTCTACCCAGCAGCATAGATTCAGCAGAAATCAATCTACTCATACAGCAATCTTTGAACTCTTAAATTCTGTTTTAAAAGCTCTGGATGGAAATGAATGTGGTTACAGGTATTTTCCTAGACCTATCAAAGGCATTTTATGTAATAGATCACGGTATACTATTAACTAAACTGAAAAAAATGGGGATAATAGGTAATGCAAAAAAAATGGATAAAATCATAACTTGAAAACCGTAAACAAAGAGTGTCTGTTGACTATGAAACAACATGCCAGAAAAATTGTACAAAGGAAAAATTTACCTCAGATTAACAGTTTGTTAAGTATGGTGTAAATCTAGGTTCGGTGTTAGAACCTATTTTGTTTCTAATTTATATAGATGACCTCACTAGGAATATCGATCCAAAAGATGCAATTCAGTTTGCAGATGACACAAGTGTTTTATTCACCTCCCCGAACAGCAAAAATTTAGAATTAAAAGAGAATAGAATCATGAGTGAGTTGAAAAACTGGTTTGACGCAAATAATGTAATCTAGAATTCTGCAAACAAAAACAATATTCAAGTAACCATACGTGTAAAAGATCTAAAAATGTAAATGGGTACAACAGAACATAAAATAGGATGTACATGTAAGTAAATTAGCTAAAAGACTGTCCACAGTATGTTACGAAATGGGAATTCTTAGGGATACCACTAGTATTAGTACAGTAATGGAAATATACTACACCCATTTCCACTCGCTAGTCAGATATGGAATTATTTTCTGGGGTAGCTCATCACAAAGCACTGATATATTTAGGATGCAAAAAAGAGCAGTGAGATATATATGTCACCTAAAAAGACTAGAATCGTGTAGAACACATTTAATTAACCTCACCATTCTGAATGTTCCACGTCTGTAAGTCTATGAAATAGTTCTTTTCACAAGAGAGTACCCCCTAAGAAACAACAAACTAATAAAAATGATATGGTGCATAATTACCTCACTAGCGGACATTCAGACATCTACAAAACGTTTTGTAGGACTACTACATATCAAAAAAGTTTTTTAAAATCGGGAATAACACTCTATAATAAAATACCAGAAGAAATAAAAAATGCTACCTGTAGCTCATTTAAAATAAAACTAAAGGCATTTCTAGTGAGGCACAGTTTTTCCTCTATGGACTCATAAAAAAATGAGTTTTAGAACTCCTACAAATTTTGTTTTCATCAACTATTGTATTGTTAAATTCTCTTCATGTACACTTGTTTTGTCAATATATTATCAATCATGTATATAAGTCCCATCATCTCATAATAATATGTAACATCTAATCATCAAAATGACTTATCCAATGTTAAATGTGCACCTGTAATACAAATTGCCTAATGGATCAATAAAAATCTAATCTAATCTGTTGCTGTAAGATATATATTGTATTATATGACCAATATTAGCAGAGGCTGCAGTTAAGTTAAAAATATATAAGTAGGTAAAACTAACAGCAAGCATTCTTTTTGACAATATATTCAGTATTCAAATGATATGATATAGAGAAATTGTGACAATAAGGTATAACTAAACTTATTAAAATATAACTGTATTTGTATTAGCCACAGGCTATTAGAAAATAATAACTTCAGACATTTTTAAAGATGAACGGTGAACTCTAAACAGTAACAACGTTACGAAAATAACAGGGATATTATGAAAACAATGACTAATTTGCTGGATGTGTTATATAATTGTACCTATTTAAATCGTATATCAAATCAGACAGATGATGTATGGATGATTTCAACATGTAGTAAATTCGTTGTATTTATGGGAGCACATGATACTCAATTTCAAATGTGATAATTCAGTCACAAATGAAAATTTAATTATAAGATAGAACCAAATATTGAGGTTGTAAGGAAAACAGTCTCTTAATATTTAAATATTTATTGATTAAGGTTTTATTTTATATTGTTATTGGTTACAGTAATATTTTTTTTATAATAATTTTGCTGATTATTCGAGTTGCACGACAGTTATTTTTATGGCAGTGCATATTATAATATCTGAACAGTAAACTGTAAGTGTAGGAAGAATATTTTTGACAGAGAGTAAAAAGAAAGAAATATGAGCGAGTGTGGACAAATGAAATGAGTAGGCGCGGATCAGATTCTTAGCTGCGGCTGTATATAAAAACAGTTAGTTAAAGGAGATTACAGAAAATGGCGTACAGGAAGAATGTAATGTGATAAAAATTTAATTTAACCCTTTGACTGCTGACGGCGGATCGTGTACCTGCCGCGCTGTGGCCGGCTACCTGTGTTAAGGGATTATTCCTGGGGACGGAGCGGTCCGCGCTGCTCCACCCGCCCAGTGCTGAACATTTCTGGCGTGACCTCTCACTACATAGCTTCTCTGCAAATAAATTACTACAGAATAAAACTGAATCATTAACTCTATTTTTCATCACTAATAATTATATCTTGCTTGTATTTTTCTCTCGATTTTTGAAGCTTATGTCGAAAGCGTGGCGATTTAGCTCAATAGTTTACTGTTCTTTCTTGGCAGTTTCTGTAAGTCCCTTACTGTATTAGAGTGTTATTGTTGATTCGAAGAAAATGCTAGAAATATTTTACTCCACACTTACATACCGCGTTCAGACCACGACTATAAAATTAGAGATATTCGAACTCATACAGAGAGTTAAAGCCATCCGATTTTTCCTCTCGCTATTCACGAATATAGAAAGAGACCTTAAAATGATAATTGTTCAAGCAGCCTCCCCCACTCACCGAAATTTGGTTTCCGGAATATCTTTGTAGATGTAGACACCCAAAATATCACGATGTTGACTGAATGTTTGCTGCGCTTTTTGTAATAACCCGATTATACGTAATTTTGTTTCTTTGATTAAATTTGTTCCACATAAGTACTCAACAGATTTTTCATTTCTAAGCTATGAAGTGTCTATCCATTAATTATGTGAGGTGAAACGGGGGGGGGGGGGCGGGTTGCGGCGAAATCGCACGAAACCTCACCAGAGTAACAAAAAACGGTATCTGGACCTAAGTTCACTAAAAATTGGAGTATTTAGAAGGACATCTCTGGTCCAATATTCGCTAATTTTCAATTTTTTTTCACGCTAGGCATCAGAAGACAAATAGCTCTGAAACAATAAATTTCATCATATCCAGTATCTTTCCACTTTGATATTCGAGAAAGCTCTGATTCTGGAGTATTCTTCATACTGGTTATACAAAACCGATTGTTTTCAACAGCTATATATTTCGTCAGTTCTTCTGTAAGAAATAACATGAAAACTGACAGAACACTAGGCACATTCTCTATTTGACACGCATGTCCCAATAGTGTAACATGAAATGCGTGACTAACTGAACGAAAATGATTTTCTAGTCAGATTTATCGCCAAATCGTAATTTCTTCATAGGCGTTTCACTATCACTTTCTGATTCTACAGAACAACTAACTTCTTGAAACTTGAGACTGCATTGTCACCCCTCATGACGAGTATGTTTTAGGATACAGCTTTCCATCAAAATGAAGTAGTTCATCCCCAGCGTCGCTCTCTCGTAAGAATCTCCATGATTTATTCCTCAATACATCCACGACGTCTTTCAATTTTCTTTATAAAATACAGAACACAAAGTACACTGATGTAATTTCTGTTGAACAGTGAACTGTAGAGCGAAGCCTATGCACCCAACAGACAAATATTCGGACGATAAGCTAGCGATCAAAACTGCGAAAGGCTATTGAGAAATATGGCGAGAAGTCCGCTTTCCGACTCAGGTAGCGGCGCGGCTATATTCGTCATCAGCACACAGGTAGCGACAGGCGGGTGCGGCTTATCTCGTCATCAGCACTCGGGGCCAGCAGGCAGCATGACGTGTATACACGTCAACAGCAGTCAAAGGGTTAATGCTCAACATATCAAGTTATGAAATTACATTTAATTACAGGAGACTAAAACAGACTAAGTGAGGATCATAAATGTTTATTTTTGAATTGATGAAGAGTATCGAAGAAAGGCACGACTTTTTTCAATGCTAACCGGAAGGTAAAGTTATTAATATTATACATGGCGTTTTGTGCCAGAGACGAGGAACCATATAAATAGAAATATTATAAGGTACATAGCTTATTAAACATTATAGAAGATTAAGTAAAGAATTACATCAAAGCAGTCATTAAAAAAGTATACTGAAGACTTTATAGACAAATATGCTGTATCACTTCCAGCAAGTCTCAGTCATTTTTCCGAATATAATTCTTGTGTGATGTAATAAACAATTAGGTAGCTTTTTACATCACATGTTTACACACTGGGGCATTATGCACCTCTTGCAAACTGTAGAACTTATCATCATCAACAAAATAAACAATATGCCACTTTGCTTACAGTAGATCGAGGAAGAGATGTGATGTCACAAGAGAGTATAAGAGGATTGGGGGCGTTTCGGCGCCAACTACAAATTAGCATATAAAGATACAAAATTTTGCAATTTTTTATTTAAAAAAATAACAACAAAAAAACGAGAAGTCTTTCTTCCACTGAGAAACATTTCAACCTCCTTATGCACCTCTTTCGTATTTTAATGTAAAATATCTCAAACAGCTCCTCGATCAGTTACCTGGACATTGAAACTGTTTAATTGGTTATAAGTCAAAGATGACTTGAGTGAGTACGAAAAACGCAGAACACAACTACAACCATCTTTTGGAAACAAGTTTGGTTGCAGTTGTATTGCACTGGTGTATTAAGAGCCTGACTAGATCATGGAGGAAGGAATATATGGAGGCGACGCAAGGGACCTTTACCACGCACTGAAGTGAAGCCGGGTGGACGCCATATTACCCTACCCAATTATCACCGGGCACATGCCCAAATATATCCAGGGAACTCTACCATAACCGTGGAGCCACAATTTGATGATGGATTATTATGTAAGTCGACGAAACAAATAAAAAATGAAGAATAATCTTTTTTGAAATCTCGCTTAATTCTCGAGATATACATTCTCAAAGGTGAGGTGTTCTTGGTTAAAATTCAGAAAAAAATTGACCAAAATCAAATTTGGTAATGGATTCTTACGTAACACAATGAGCAGAAAAGATAACGAATAATACAAATTTTCGGTATTTCGCTTATTTATCGTGATATACCGTCTCAAGGGTGAGGTGTTTTTGAATGAAATGCAGAAAAAATTTGGTGATGGATTCTAATGCAACATGACGAAAACAAATCGAAAATAAAGAGTAAACATTTTTCAATATCTCGCTTACTGTTTGGGATATAGTGTCTCCAAATTGTGGACGTGAGGTAGAGATGCGGCCTGGACCAAAAAATAATTCCGTCCTAACCACAATGAATTACATGCTGCACATGCAGAGTGTGTGTTTTCCTTTTTTACTGCCGCTTGTTGTTACATTGAAATGGGGCATAGAACAGAATAAAAATGTCACCAAAAGCACAAGGAATTATAACCACACCATACCTATAAGAAATTTTTGTTAGTCGATATCCCGAGAACTAAGGGAGATATCAAAAAATGGTTCTCTTGATTTTCAACTTGTCTCTTCGAGCTACATAAGAATCAAGCATCAAACTGCGACAGCCTGGTGATTACAGTGATGCTTGGAGCATACAGGGCATAATTTGGTACAAAAACAAACTTTGTAGACACTCATAACTTTGCAACGCGAACTACATTTCGTATAACGACTTGTTTCCTTCATCACGATTCCTATTTCACAAAGCACAATTTATCACAATTAATTTCATCCCACACTTTCAGTAGAAACTGCAAACGTAACGAAAGAATGCACAACACAATCACGATGTAAACATCACCCACTTAAATTAGACTTTACAACACTCGTATAAAGTAATGGTACTCTATTATGTGCAAAATAGTAAGGTATGCCGATTGGCTGCACTAAACCAACAAATATTTGAAAACAAAGTCATCCATTTGAGAGTTGTGAATAAATCTTTAATGGTAGTAGCTAGTCTGACTGAAAACTATTGAACATTTCAGTAACAATAATTATAATGCAATTTACAAATGAAATGATATTCCAGGTTTTTTCCTATATGTCCTATTTGTGCACCCGTATGCAACACAAGCTGGCATTATAAAAAAACTTAGAACTATTACAAAATTAAATTTTTACTACATGGAGCACAATGTGGGAATGCAATGTTTTGGGCTTGGTCTGCTATAACCACCGCGCATGCGCAGTAGGAACCCGGCGTCACAGATTTAAGGTCATTTCTCCTCCATATATTTCCTTCCTCCATGGACTAGATTGATGAGATCAGAGCGACATTGCTGCATGTCCTAACACCTTCAGCCAGAAGAATTACAGGAGAGGGTCAGAAATGGATAAGTCGTTGTCATCACTGAACAGAAACCCTGGCTGATTATTTTAAGAAATGATGGAAATAGTAATTGAGGTGCAACCTGATACAAGGAAATTTTAAAAGTACAAAACATATTTTTGCTGTTCATTTTGTAAGTTTGACACTTGAGAGAGCATGGATTTTTAAGAATCACTAAAGAATATATATATATATCCAAGTAGACAACACTTCCTCCATTCATTTAAATTTGATGTTTTACTACCAGAATATTTGTGAAACTACATATAAAACATTGTTGTAACTAATAAATGTGATTCTAATTCCTATTCTGAATTAATGTATACGATTAACGATGATCAAATACATTTCCAATAATATAACATCAAAGATACATTTCCTTCAAAGTGTAATCAAATTTGAATGAAGAAAAACTACATTTTCAAACAGACCTGTAAGGCTGGTATTTATTTGGAACTGCATGAATAAAAAAGGGAATAACTACTGTAAAAAAATTAAGTTTATCTACTTTTCAACAAAAGAACACCTTGCATGAACGAATACAACATCATACAGAATTTATGTAGTAAGCCAAATAAATTGTTGAAAAAGTCAGTATTAACTACAGATTATGCTTATAAACACAGAAAAGATTAAACAGTTGAATTAAGTTACATTTCTCGTTACAATGTGTTACATTTCTGAAAGCCATGATAAAAATTCTTACAATAAACACGAGGCTTAAAAAGAGTATTGCTGACAAAATATAGACTACAAAAATAATATTTTTTTAGGACAAGTGAATAAATAACATTTTCTCCATCAAAGAAAAATATTACCATGAAGTCTCAACATTTCAGATCAACACAAGCATATTCTTTGAGGTAAGGTAATTGAAGTCTGGTGCTGACTTATAAAAAATATTTTAAGAATTATTGAAAATGTGTCAAAACTTAAGAGCTATATTTGAAAAAACAATTATTCAATAATTAATAGCTTTTTGCGTAAAGCTCTGTTGTTTATTGAAATCTCTGAGCCTTCTTCAGGTATTTCAATAAACAACGCACCATAACCCGAAAAGCTATTAATCATGAACACAAAATGATGCGGAAGTTTTAGGAATCAATTATTCAATAATAAATAAGTACAGAATGATTGACACAATCATTATACGTCAATAATATACATAATGAAAAGATGATCACTATGACAACTGATTTGAATGCCTTCTTCTATAAAATGAACAGTATTGATTCAATCAACATTGTAGATCCTGACAAACATAATCTAACTCAGAAGAGAAAGATTCCTGACTGAATATTAACTACAAACTTAATTATATGGTTATCCCCAAAAACTGGCAAACATTATGAACATAGGTCATACAAAATTTATACAAATGGAATAACATATCGCTAGTAATCATTCAGTTAAACAGTAGTTATGGTAATAAATGTATATAATATATAATACACAATTTATGTACTTAAAATATCTCTCATCCTAAAAAGTACAAATGTATTAAAATATATGTTACATTAATAGCAGATGGACGAACACCAAATAATAACTTATGGCAACAGATAATTCTAGAAATTATCAGAGAAAATAATTAAAATTAAAAAACAGCATGATTCTATCAACAAAATAGGCATGTGAATAAAGTTTGTCTCGATAATCACAGCCATTTACACCAAGGTTAAAATAAAGGATTATACCCAAAGAAAATTTAAAAAAATTAATCATATCTTCGATCCCATCAGATACATTTGATTCGACATATTTCCCTGTAAACCTGGAGGAAGGAACAAGTAAAACATAACACTCAAAATCTGTGGGAGGAAAGAAGTAAAACATGAGACTGAAACGATTTTACAGTTTTGACAATAAAACACCAGAACATCTACAAATTTCGCAGTTAAATACAAATGTGTAGCATTTTAATCTTTAAGTGTGTTCAAAGTGTGAAAACAATTTTCAAGCAAACCTGCCATTCATCTGTATCTCCTCATATGCATTTCAGGTAACCAGAACATACAAAAGATTCTTCACAAATTACATATGAAAGTGGATGTACCGGTACTTCAGAACAATTGAAATGATGGATATTAATATCATCAGAACCCAGCAAAAGTTTTCAAAAAATTCACAAAAAATGACATTTATCTGGAGAAAATATTTTATGTTTTTTAAGAACATCAAAGATGAGAAAGAGCAGTTTTTATTCTGGTAACCAGCAGGCCACCACAAAACTTCTTGACAAAATAATTTTGATTTAATATCTGGATGTTGTGGATCATTTTTTTCCTCAATTGCTGATAATATTAATAAATAAATTACGTCAAAGCAATTGACTTTTTGTATTTATTGGTCTCCCATACGTGTTTCACTTCTTTTTGCAGCCTGGGTTTTTTTCTGTTGAATTATGTACAAAAGTTGTAAGCAGGTTATGTTGTGTTTGGTACATTATAAGTTAGATAATAATTCATTCCACTGTACCAAACACAACATAACCTGCTTACAACTTTTGTACATAATTAACACAAAAAAACCCCGCAAAAGAAGTGAAAGGCGTACGGGAGACCAATAAATACAAAAAAAGTCAATTGCTTTGACGTAATTTATTTATTAATATTAATTTTGATTTAGTTGTGTTAATTGAATTTCAGTGTATCATTAACTGTAGTGATCACTAAAGAATTACTTCAAGTTTAAAATGTTGTAAGAATTGGTGCTGTACAATAAACTTTATAAGACTTGTGGGAAATGTTTTAGTGAGTTTCCAAAATGGTGTCAATAAGCTATGGAAATCAACTGAACATGACCAAGAATCATGCTCCTGTATTATTGAGAATTAGGTGATAACACTGTAGAAAGAATGATGATCTTCTTAGTTTTATTTCAGGCAGCAAGTTCATTTTTTAATTTTTTTTATTTTTTACACCAATTAGCATTGTACAGAAATCTTTTACAAAGAAAAACACAAGGATAATTGCTTAGGTTAAATACAAATGTTATTACACTATAATAGACACAATGAAATGATAATGAAAATGATTTTGTTGTATTTTGTCAAATTAATAATGAATCATGAATGAGAAGAAGCAAATGTTATTAGCAACACACCAAGAACAAAAGGGTTCCGACTGTATATTAGTAAGCAATTTTTCCAATTCTTGATTGTTTGCATAAGTGTTTCGTGTAACGATTTCATTCAAAATAACCCACCTTTCATAAAATTATATAATACCAAAGTAACCAGTTTTATTATATACACAATGATTTTAAAGAGGAGGAAGCACACAATATCCCCTCGAATTGATGGGGGCAAAGCTATGTACCACAACCGCATGGGGAGAAGAGGGGATCCAAGGCAAAAGCAACATCAGGCAGGAAGGAGAGGGTTAAAAAGGCTGAAATGGAGCCAAAAGGTTAGTAGACACTCCTTAAAGCTATATATGATCGTCTGAAAACAGATTTTAAATATATTTTCAAAATAAGGTGGGCAATATGCTGAATGAGTCCTGCAATGATTTCTATGGTTTGCAGATTACATAAAAGATTTTCCACAGAATTCACAAGAAAATGGGCGTTCTCCTAAATGAATCCGCTGATGACTTTCAAGACACCCAGATCATGTAAACGATTGTCCACAAATATCACAATAAAATGGTCGTTCCCCCAAATGAATCCGCT
>JARYHS010014592.1:0-75821 GCA_031002005.1 Vandiemenella viatica
TGCGCGCGCGCGTTTTTTCTTTTCTGAAAGTTGTACATTCTAAGTGAATTTGTTAAATTTACATGCTAATTTTGTTAAAACAAATTCATAAAATTGCTAAATTCATGTTAGAAATTACAAGAAATGTATTAATTCAGAGTTATGTTGTGGTTATTTGTATCATTAATTCAATATTTCTATTAATCTCTTTCACAATCCTGTTGTAAAAAATCTCTCATGGCGATTAACATTAAAGCTAATAAAACGACAATTAAAAACAAACGATACATGGGTACATAACATTTTGGCACTTATATGCAGCTTTTTGAAAATAGACTGAATTGAAGTTCAGTTGTCCAGTTTGGTTCTTTGAATATTAGAATTGCACAGAATTAGTTTATTATTAATTCAATTATGTCACACGAAAATGGAACAAATTCACTTTCATCGAACAACTTTGAGAGCATGAGATAAAAGGGCATTGTGCACGGGTTCAACTGTTTCAGAGTGGACAAGTTATTTTACTTTTGATGCCGAGTAAATTACCACAATAATACAGGTGCTGCCTTAGGAAGTAGCTCCATCACCGTGACCACTTCTGCTGTTGGAGCCCCAATGTCATGTTGTCCTGTGTGTGTGTGGAGCAACACTCACATCACTTTACCTGTGAGAGCTCCACAGGTTATAAGTGTTTCACCAGAAACCAGTCTATAGCTGCAAAGTTAACTCACAAAAGTTTACTAATTCTAGAGTTCAAGTGCTCTCTATGCCAAGTCAACCTCGTCGACTGTGCATCCTTTTATACACCATTCAGTTTCTTATCAATCGTCCGCTGGACCATAAGAAAAATATACAAACATTAGTGTTGCCTACAATGCAGCTCTGTGATAGGCCACGATTATTCACCCTCAACTGTATCAACTGCTGCATAAAAGGAACTGCCACTCTCACGTTACATGATTGTCACTTCTTAAGATTATTCATATGTACTTGCAAATGACATGAGGCCTGCCTGAGCCTGCATTTCCTATGGTATCTACAATTGCTTTAGACTGCAATCTCCTACTTTTAGCCACAGAAATCATCGTTTCGGTCGGATGACGCTTTTTCTTAAGCCCTTAGCATCTCTGAGTCATGAGGCCAAGCACTTTGGGAACATAAAATCTGACATGAGGTGAATGCTATCCTTAAAATAATTTTGTATATTTAATTTAAATTACTAAAACACAACCCTTTAGTACTTTGTGTAATTATTGCTTTCTTTCATCTCAAACAGTTAAAATAATCTTTCCACCCAAGCATAGCTCTACTTGCTGTTTCAGTGCAAAGGTAAGGGAAACTAAGTATGAGAAAAAGTGCCATTTCATTTAAAGCTTTTTGATGCAATGAGCTTTGGCATAAGTGTAAATTTCCATTCTGTATTATAAGCTGCAGGTCTTCTTGAAAATTTGGTATAATTCCTTTAGGTTTTCTGGCTCGTTCACTTTGAGGTCATGAAAGCCGTGAAGAGGTTTTAGGCAAGGAACCAGAAGGAATTCTGGCTTTTTAAGGAATTATCCTGGAATTTGCTTAGAGTGACAATGGGAAACCATAGAAAACCAAATTCTGGATGACTCAACTGAGGAATGAACCCACAACTTGCCAAATACCATGTCTGAAAGTGATTACTCACTTCACACATTTTGGAGAATCAAAACAAGTTATATAATTTCAACAGCCTCTTTCTTTCATAAAAATTCCAAATTTCCTTCTTGTTACTGGCGATTTTTCTAAAAACATTGACGATTTAAAAAAAAAAAAAAAAACAAGGTTAGCATGGAACGTACATACTATAATAGGTAGGTAGGATGACAAAAGAGACAGGGTTGTATAGAAAAAACTAAACAAGGAATTAACATGGGCACATAAGAGACCTATATGAGGGCAATTCAAGTGAATATGACTTCACCAGCAAATCTGCTCTCCACACTGCTACTGGAAGCAAAATCAAATGGATAGTAGTTACAACTGTATTTGTTATAACTGCAATTATTCTAATAATAGAAATGAGAACTAAATAAATAAGGTATTAACAATTACCAAGAAAGGAAGTTAAAGATAAGTTCATGAAAAAAATATATATATATATTGTAAGAGGGGAATGCTGCAAGTAGAAATTTCCATTGCTATGATAAAAAATTGATTGGAAGAGAAGGTATTCACACAATTATTGATAAGGGTAAGGAAGAATTTACTGAGAATATAAAAAGGGCAAAAATACTTAGTAATTGACACAATGAGACCACTGGGTACTACAATGCAGAAATGGGAGAGTGGAAATCGGAGCAGGATCTTCTCCACATAAGTATACGTGGTGTGTCTAAAAAGTTCGGTGAATGGTGACATATCTGAACGGCAACTTGGCACATGTGTGCGTGCATGCACATGGATCTTCAGAGACTTTAGGAGAATCGATACACAGCATGTGACTGGCAGTGTAAACAGACTACGACCAGTTGAATGTAATCAGTGTGAGAGGAAGTGTCACAGCAGAATGGAGCAACTTGCAAACATCAAGTTTTGCTATAAATTGGGGAAGACTGCAACAGAGACACATGGCATGTTGGTGCAGGGGTTCGGCCAGAGTTGCACAGGAGTGGAAAATGGATGCTGCCCCACGACAATGCCCCTGCACAGTGTGCGCCAATTCCTGGCACAGAAGATGGTAACTGTTCTTGAACACCCTCCGTACTCCCCTGATCTGGCTCCTGCGGACTTCTTCCTGTTTCCCCGCTTGAAGGCGGCCATGAAAGGTGAACATTTTGCAGACGTGAATGCCATCAAAGATCGTGTGACAGCTGTTCTGCGATCGATTCCACAGGAGGCCTTTGCTGATAGTTTCTAGAATCTGTACAAATGTTGTCAAAAGTATGTTGTATCATGTGGCGAATATTTTGCAGGGCAATAGAGAAATTTTGTTTGTATCTTTTGTTTTGTTTGTTGTCTTACAGCATTCACTGAACTTTTTAGACAAACCACGTAAATATGAAGGCCATAAAATTAGAAACAAGGTCTAAGGATAGTATGAAGGACCAAGAAGGCAAAAACTGCACAAAGGAGATAGTAAGTATAATATTATTACAGATGTATTAAAGACAGGGCAATATACCATTGTTCCAAAGCTTGAAATACATTTAGATTAAGTTACTGCTTGATAAAAAAAAAAAAAAAAAAAAAAAAAAATGGGAAAGTGCATTGGAGTATAACAGAGGAGAGATAAAATAGGTCTGAAAATTACAGGCTGATCACTAATAAGCAAATTGATGGAAACCATGACAAGTAACCCCACCATAAGAAATCTTTGAGGAAAGAAAGTGTTTTTTGAACCAGTAACATAGGATTACTATAGCATACGCACGTTTAATTAAATTTATGTGTTATCTACGATCTGTTTACAAAGTTTCCTACTGGCTTCACAATGTGCCGCTATTGTAGCTGCCTAACTTAACCCCATAAGCCTACCAGGTAAAGTGGACCTACAGTTTAATGTGGAATCCAAATCATTGAGCATCCTGGCATCTTCGTACTAATAAAGCAAAGCTTTGTCACAGGTGACAGTCAGTTTTAAGGCCCATAAAAATTTTTGTGGGTAAAGGTGTTGTGGTCTGGAGTAAATTACCAGGGGATATTGTGAACAATTTACCTATTACATGGAAATAATTTAACACATTTTTTTATATGCAGAAGATTTGTGTGCAGGGAAATTGTCATCAACTCAAATGTGCTCCATTCAATTAAGTTTATTAATACTATGTATACAAACAATTGAAATAATGGACCACACTAAAATCATCAACCCTGGTGGCAACTTTCAAGTAATTAATTAGGAATTCATACAAGGTGTGTTCAAAAAGTAATGGGAATTTTTGAATTTTGCGGATTATATTAGTCTGATTGGCACAATTTTTCCTTTTTGCTGGCAAACATTTCTTAAATGTATGCATACATTTTGAGTTACTTTCAATATTTACTCTTTTTTCAGCTGTTAAAAGGATAACACGTGTTTTGATACAGTCGTCAATTTTTCATTTGCATAAATCATGGATCAGAGAATTTGCATTAAATATTGCTATAAAAATGGAATTAGGTGCAACAAAGCTTTAAAAATCGTAAATATTGCTTTTGGTGAATCTACTATTAGTAAAACAAAGGTTTATGAATGGTGTAAGTGTTTTCAAGATGGCCATGAAGATATTGAAGATGACGAGCGTACAGATCGTCCTAGTATATCAACAATCGATGAAAATATGGAAAAAGTTATAGAAATGATTATGAATGATCACCGAATCATAATTAGGGAAGTTGCTGATGTTGGCGTAACAATTGGCTCATGCTATGAAATTTTTTCATCTGTTTTTGGTGTGAAACACGTTGCAGCAAAATTTGTTCCAAAAATGTTGGGTTTCGAACAAAAACAGCAGCAAATGAAAGTTGCTCAGGAACCACTACATGAGGTCAACAACGATGCAGAACTATGTGTCATAACAGGTGATGAAATGTGGGTTTATGGGTATGATTTCAACACTAAGGCACAATCGTCCCAGTGGAGACGTTCTGGATTGCCAAGACTGAAAAAAGCTCAACAAGTTCGGTCAAATGTGAAGGTTGTGCTTACTGTGTTCTTCGATTTTAATGACATAGTGCACTTCATGCCACGAGGTCAAACGAACAATAAGGAATATTACCTTGAAGTTCAATGCTGTTTGCGTGAAGCAGCTCAAAGAAATTGCCGGATTTGTGACAAAAAAATTCATGGCTTTCTCATCACAATAATGCACCTGCTCACACATCGTTGCTTGTTCTTGAATTTTTTGCAAAAACAACACTGCAATGATGCCCCAGCTTCCATTTTTGCCAGACATCACCCCGTGTGACTTCTTTCTTTTCCCAAAAATAAAGAAAACCTAGAATGACTGTTGTTTTACAAGCATAAACGAGATAAAAAGAGCATCGTTGAAAGAGCTCAAATCTATCCCAAATACAGAGTACCAGACGTGCTTTAAGCATAAAAGTGCTGGCATAAGTGTATATCATATAATTGGCACAATTTTGAAGGGAATAACATGGATGTAGAAGAATAAATAAAATTCTTTCCTCAAAAAATGAAAATTCCAGGTTTTTTTTTTGAACAAACCCCTTATACACTGTTCCCTAACCCTCGTGACATTTTGATGCAAAATATTAATTCCTACCTAGTTCTATAACAACTAGCAGTCCGATACTTGAGGCAATATTGAATATCTATTTTGTTAGTTTTTTATCATTAATTCTGTAGATATGTCAAAAAAAAAAAAAACCAGCAATCTCTTTTTCCTTATTGATTCTGTTAGATTGCCATACTAATTTTCATAGCTTTGTTGTTTTAACTGGACCAAAGAATTTATGATTATTCTTCTTCCTAATAATTCCAGTTTCCCCTCCCCCCTTTTTTAACTTATTGCTTTACGCCTCATCGACAGCTAAGGTCATTAGAGGCAGGATGGGACTGGGGACAAGGAACAGGAAGGAATTTGGCCATGGCCTTTTTGAAGAAAGCTTCCCGGCATTTGCCTGGAGTGATTTGGGGTAACCATGTAAAACCAAAATCTGGATGCCTGGAAGGGGATTCGAACCTGCGTCCTCCCGAATACAAGGCCAGAAAGTTAACCCACCACGCTCGATCCAGTTTACCCAATCTATAGTTCAACACTAGGCATTCACCAGCATACAGACATTCTGGTTTCACAACTGAGTTTTAGTGCCTTATTTTAAGATTTTTAGACAAGCACTTTTTGTTATAAATTTTTTTAGTGATACCATACGCTCTTTCCATCCGGTGTATCCTTTCTTCTATGGTGGATTTATCTAATCCAAATTCTTGAATTATTTCACCCAGATATTTAAATTTCTTTACTATCTCTATTCCTCCAATATCTGTCATTAAAAATTTTGGTCCGTTTTTAATGTTTGTAATAAATTTAGTTTTTTCTACAGAAATTCTCAAACCCGTTTTGTTGGCCACTGCTTCCAAGAGACTGAGCTGCGTTTTTGCATTTGTCAAGTTCTCTGAAAGTATAGCGAAATCATCAGCAAATGCCAGGCAATTAATTTCAACACCTTAGCTTTTTCTTTCCAAAATTATAGGTGAAATTTTGTGTTCCTTCAATTTATTATTCCAAATAGTTCCAATTTTCTCTAAGAGACAGTTGAACAAAATAGGTGACAAACCATCAACTTGCCGCATACCTGTATTTATCTCGATGGGTTTTGATATTTTGCCCATAAATTTTACTTTTAAAACTGTTTCTATGAGAGTTTCAAGTATTAGGTTTGCCAATTTAGAATTCACTCCAAATTCACGAACTTTATCCAAAGTTTCCCTATCAACAGAGTAAAAAGCCTTTTTAAAACCTATAAATATTACTATTATGTCCTTAGAGTTTAATATTCAATGACAAATTATGGATTTTATATTGAATATTTGTTCCGAGCTAGATCTATCTTTTTGAAATACACCCTGATACTCACCCAATTGCTTGTAGTGTTGTCTCTACTCTGCTCAACAAGAGTCTTGAGAATACTTTATAAGCAACTCCTCTGCAGTTATCAACATTTTTTTGTCACCTTTTTTTATGCAATGGATGTATTAGTGCCAATTTACATTCATATGGAATCTTCTCTGTTCTCCAAATACCTTCAAAAATGATTATTGATTGGACCATTTTAAAAGCTTGGTTGTTATGCAGTCTTCTCCACTAGCTTTATTATTTTTTAGACTGTTAATTACTTCCTTAATTTCTTCAACAGTGGGTGATGCATCTTCATCTAGATTTTCATTAATTGCTGAAAAATTAATTTATGGGTTGGCCGAGGACAGTTTAGAAGCTTATCAAAGTGCTTTACAACTATTTCGCAGGTCTCAGTATTGTTTAGGCCCATTCGTCTATTTTCGTCTTTAAAGCATATACTGGGGGCTTGATATCTCTTTAATTTACTCTTAAAGGCCTGATAAAAGTTTTGGGAGTTATTTTAACAAAACTATCCTGGAATTCAATACGATGTGATTTTCCTAATAATCTCTTAACTGTCCTCATTATTCTGATGGTTTCTTTCCTTTGCTGTTTGAACCGTTCATAGTGGTAAATCTTTCTCGAGCATTTCCATTTTTTCCATTGTTATGTTCTTTCTGTTAACGCTTCTGTTAACCTTCTGCCAAGGTTTCCTTTTAGGTTTGGCTAATCCAAATGTTTTCTGAGCTGAGTTGGTTATATCTTTAGATAAATCCTCCCACTCACCA
The DNA here is from genome assembly GCA_031002005.1 of Vandiemenella viatica. Classification (NCBI taxonomy): domain Eukaryota; kingdom Metazoa; phylum Arthropoda; class Insecta; order Orthoptera; family Morabidae; genus Vandiemenella; species Vandiemenella viatica. Next base: position 7,295 of record JARYHS010014592.1, read on the forward strand.
TGTTGAGACACTTTCATTCCTTCCAAAAAAAAAATCTAATGTGTCTTGTGTACTTTGTAGCCTGTCACTCATATTTCTTCATTCTTTCCCTCTTCCTGCGATTTCTGGAGGGTAAAAATTTGAGTTTAATTTTAGACAAATAGGGATCAGTCAAATTCTTTGCTTCTAATCACCTTGACGTTCATAATTTCTTCCAATTTTTGAGATGGCTACATGATCCAGTTAAAATTTATGTAGCACTGGATTTGGAAATATCCATATTTCAGATTTTCTTTGAGGTTCATTTTAATAATCCAGAAACAAATCATCTCTCAGCTTAGAAGCATCAATCAGAAAACACTGCAGAATTAATCTTTATGCTCAGAAACTTTTAGCACAAGATAAATTATGAATGAAAATAATTTTAAAGAGTAAAGAGGTAATTTTGGGCACTATTCACCGTACAGGCAGTAAAACTGTCTTGAGCCACTTTTGATCTAATTACAATCAGAAATTTGCATGGCAGCCACCTTCTTCACTCAAAATGTAGTATGGATCATGGAATATTAGTTCTCAGTTTGGTCCATGCTGCAATTTAATCTAACAAGTCAATTACACAAATGAAGAGAGATATCAAGCTGATTCTGATGTCATTATAGCCAGAATTTGGTATAGCAGCCCACCTCCAATGAAAATGCACTTTTTTTTTTTTTTTTTTTTGCTGTCATCAGTATCTCAACTGGTTTAAAGCAAACCTCCATCCCTTCCTATCTAGCGCCAATCTCTTCAGCTCAACAAACCCCTTAAAACCCACATCCTCAATTATCTGCTTCAAATATTCTAATTTCTGTATTACCTTCAACTGTTCCCTCCACTAACAAATTAACCCAACCTGCAAGTCTCGAACTATGACCTATAATCCAATCTCTTCTTTCTGTAAGCCTCTTCCACAAACTTTGGTCCTTACACATTTCCCAAATTTGTTCATTTTGTACTTTATCTGTCCACTTAATTTTCAGTATCCTTCTATGGCAACACATTTCAAATGCGTCTATTTTCTTTCTTTCCAGTATACCTAAAGTCCATACTTCGCTACCATAAAGTGCTGTGCTCCAAGTCCTAGATCAATTTTTGAAACCAAAATGTCTCTCTTTTTCATGGAATATTGGTTGTCATTCTGGTCCAGGTTGCATTTTAACCTAAGAACAAAACAGTTACACACATTACTGATTTAGCAGCAATAGAAGTCTCAAGCTGCTGCTGGCCTCATTATAGTCAGATTTGGCAAAGCAGAAAACTTCTTCATTCAAAATGCACTATAGATCATGGAATATTAGTTGCCACTTTGGCCTAGGCTACATTTTAACCTAATCACAACATGGTTACGCACAATGCTGACTTAGTGGCAGCAGATGTCTCAAGCCTCTTCTGATGCCATTATAATCAAAATTTGGTATAGCAGTCACTTTCAATTAACGTGCACTTTACAGCATGGAATATTAGTTGCCATTCTAGTGCAGGAAGCATTTCAACCTAACCACAACCTTCGCTAACACAGTTCCTTGATAATCAGCAAATGTTCCATATGCAGAAGAGCACATTCACGATAATGATAGATGTTACACATTGGCTAATACTGCACATAACCCAACATTTGTATTGTATTATTTCTGGCTTACCTGTTTTGTCGATTTCACATACACTTTTTTTAAAAAAATATTAAAGCCTATGGAAAGTACTAACCGTATTTTCAGGCTGAAAGAACAGTTTTTATTGTGGTTTGCATAGCAGCCATAATTTTTCAACTACTGTATGTATTTATTCATTACTACCTTCAATAACCTAGTCATTATTTGCATGATATTTTAAGTTTTAACAACTTTATTAACCTGGCTTACAAACAAATGGAAATGAACTGTGCTAGTGCACTCATGTTCTCTCCCCAATAACTGTAGTAAGGCATGTCAAATCTGACTTGTAGCTAATCCTCAATTTTGTATTTTCATGCAATTACATGTTTTTCTGCCCAACATTAGGATCACCTATAAGCTTAAAATAATTATTGGAATGAACACACCAAATTCATAATCGGCTGCTGTGTAAAGCATGGCCAGCAGAAAAAAACTGTTATTTTGGGATGAAAATGTGATTAACGCACTCCTTAGGCATACTATTCAACATAAGTGCACGTGAAGCCGATAAGTAGCATCCATCATTACTGTGAATGTGTACTTCCGCATGTGTTACACATGTTGATTTTCAAAGAGCTGTACTAGGTTGAAACACAGCATGGACCAGAATTAAGACTAATATTCCATGGTCTATAGCAGAGTCTGAGTGAAGAAGACAGCTGCCAAGGCAAATTCTGACCATGATTATGTCACAGGTGGCTCAAGACTTCTAATAACGCAAAGTCAGTCATGTGCATAACTATGTTTCGGTGCGGATAAAACCTTTGTTATTTTACAGCTTTCGGGTACACTTTTCCTTAAAGAGTAAGGCCCTTCTCACACGGCGCTACTGAAAAGAAACCAGTTATGAACTAGGATCACAAGTCAGTTTCTTTCCAGTCACAGCACTAGTATTTGTATGGAGGCTCTCACACGGGGCGATCGGTTGGAAATCAGTCCGCAACGCGTCCGCGATTAGTTCGAAGCGACGCAGCATGCCAGTTGCCGCGCTGCTAGTTTTCAACTAGTTTCTCAACAAAAATGGCAGATCAGATAATAAATTTAAACCTTGTTGCTGAAATCGAGAAACATCCGTGTTTATACAACTATAAGTTGAGTGAATATTCACGGAAAGTTGACACAGAAAAAGCATGGACTGTTATCAGACAGAAAGCTAATTTATCAGCAATGTAAACATGTTTTTAACAAAGAGTAGTGAATAATGTTGTATATAAACACTTCAGATTTATTTTTCTTACATTAAATTTCATAATATTAATCCATTGCCACGGAAGTGCTCTTTGTGGAGTAATAAAGTAATTGGCTAAATAATTTTTGGTGTAATATGCCGATGAACGAAAACTAATTTTAAGTTGTGACAGCGGAATTATGTGTAGTGTGTAAGTTGCATTATTTCCAAATTTAATCGGACTGTACAGGACTCCTTTCCCACTCCTGGCAATTGTGAAAGCTGATTTTAGTATATTAATCACTTTTTGTTAGTCATTACATTGTAGGTGACTGTAAAACACTCTAAGTTTTTCCATCATGACAAATGTACATTCTATAGTTGAATGAGAAATCGTTGGTGTTTTCATCACTTCGTAGTTTTCCAAGCAAAAGCTTTTGTTTATAAAATAATTTGTTTAAATCTCCTATTCCTTCTTTGAATAATATAACATCCTCATCTGAATCAGAAGAAATCGTCGCCTCGCTCAAATCTCACGAGTGACTGAAATTCCAGAGATTTGAGTCGCATCGTGTGCAAACATTGGTCAGTAACTAGTTAGCAATTTCAGTCTGTGTTCAGTTCCGTTTCCTTTGAGTAGCGTCGTGTGAGAAGGGCCTAAGTGCCAAGGAAGCAGTTAACTGTATTTTCAACCCTAATTAACAGTTTTTTCTACTGGCTGTACTTCGTACAGTAACATCATTTCCATTTTTATCAACACATTTGCAAAATTACCACTAAAACATAATTTTACTGAACACCTATAGTTTTTACATCATCAAATTTGGTATGCATGCAGTCATCACAACAAAAATCAACTTAAAAAACAGGAAATTTGTTCTCACAACTACCAAAAATCTATAAACTGAGCTAAGTTGGGTATTTATTACATGAAAGAACTTTAGAGATACTTACACTAGCCACAGTGCTATTTATAGCACCAGAGGCTGAACATGGTTGCACATCATTTTAGTCAACAACTGAACAAAAGTTTTCTGTTTTTGAAGATTAATAAAAACAATAGACAAGAGAATAAAATTTTTTAGGGTTAAACTCTAGATCACGATACCGCTACAACCACTTACCGCCTCATAGACTACAGCATTGTAAATACAAATATCACCAGGTACATATGACAGGTCTACTGAAGATTGCGATTCCACTACAACATTCAGTAATGACTGCTGTAGTCAATTGCAAGACGTACAATTTCCAAGCAGTAATTCCATTGCAATACAGCCTTTACCATTATTTCAAACAGAAAGTAGGTTGTAATACAGCCTGGACCAGCACGAAACCGTTAAATGTACCTACTTCAGAAAGTACTTCTAGTGAATTCTTGTGTATGACCACTGTAGTATTATAATGCCAATTCCTGGCAGAATCGCAATCTCCAGTAATCCCCATATGATGTCATTGTGTTTCCATTAGTGACATTAAGTCTTCACGAAGCAACAAATGTCATTAATGGGACTGCACAGAAAACGGGTTTTTGGGGGGGGGGGGGGAGAAATTAAATATCCAAATTTTGTTAACTAAAAATCTTATTGGCTGTATAAAGCTAAATATCAATCAGAAATTTCAACTGCAGTTTTGAAGATGTATCTAAAATATAGTCCATCCGCATAATTCTACATTGCAATACCTTATGTCATTATGAATTTCAAAATTTAATTCTAGATTTTACATTAATTAATTTACACATTATGTACGATTAAAAAATAAAAATCAAATTACGAACTTCCAGTTTCTCCACAGAATTAAACCAATCCCCATAATTCTATATCGCAATATCCAAATTGCATTATTTTCTAATAGCATCATTGTTGGGAATAACATGACCATCTATTTTCAGAAATTACCCATCATTTCTAGTTAGTCCAAAGATGTTTCAAAAGACCTACTCTAAACAACTCGAGTTGCAAAGCGAACAGGAAATTCTTAAAACAGTGCATGAAGATTTACTTTCGTTTGTAGTATGCTCGTTGATTTAAATAAGTCATCGAGAGAAATGCTACATCACATTCAGCAATGTAATGACCTCATACTACACTCTCCATCCAGAAGCGTTTACATCACGAGGCAGTAAGTGGTTGTAGCGGTATCACGATCTAATGTTTACCTAAATTTTAGATTGTAGATTGTTTCTAAATTTGATAGTACAATGTAAAATAGGGTCTACTGGAGATCGCGATTCCACTACAACAACATATAGTAATATCGTTGGAATACTGATGTAGTCAGTCGCAAGACGTATTATTATCAAGCAGTAATTCCGTTGTAATACAGCCTGGGCCATTATTTTCGAGCACAAATTAGGTTGTAATACAGCCTGGACCAGTATGAAACCGTTAAATGTACTTAGGGAAGAATTTATAGTGGAGTCTTGCGTTTGACCACTGCAGTATTATGATGACAACTCCTGGTGGAATCGCGATCTCCAGTAATCCCGTAAAATAATAATACCTGATGCGTGATGACCATTAAGTGCTTTACCATAAACCGATATTTTTTTAATTTGAAAAACTACCAATTATTTATCATGCAAGCAAATAAATAGTTTCACAACTCTATCACCTTGCCTGTAAGCCATGAGAAGTAGTTTCTCAAGTGTCCAATACTGTGTTGAAACTGTATGCTTTCAACTTATAAACTGGGAGAAGATTACAAGAAAAGAAATGAAATATCGATTTTCATATGTTACTGTATTACATTTTATCGATTTAACAAAGGTTTTGTTAAGTATTAAACAATCAAATCATCTTTTACTAAAACTAACAAGCAGAATTAAAAATGTGTCAGTTCATAACAGATTAACAGTAACTCGGCTGCCAACGCTATAGATTATACATCAACAAGTGTGCACGTAAGAACCTACAACTGCAATGTTGGAGAAAGGACTGAAAAAAAAACCAACTACAAGCTACAAAAACCAAACTTCTCGAAACACAAAAATTATTTGCGGATAATCAGGAGAAAAGTCTGTTTCGTTACATTTATCAAAGCACTAAAGACACACAAATTACCTGTCTTTAAATTTAGTCTTAATCGCTTTTATGAGAGAATCAAATAAATGTGATAGCAGTTCTCGTATGCAGAATTTACAATGCCAACACTGTGTAATGCTACACGTACACAGGAGATATGACACTGAAGACATGTGAACTTCAAATATTCGTGTACACGTTTCCTAATTGCTATTGGCCGCCATCAGCTATACCTCTTAAGATAAACCAATGAAATGATGCAAATTTCTTTTGCATCTTTGCTACAGATTGTCATCTACACACTGTATTGTCTCTGTCGTATACTGATGCATGGTATTTACTGTTTACTATGCAGACGTAAACAAACTGGAGACGAGAGTATGGAACCTGTTCCGTCAAATTCCATGAGAAAGAAACAAATCAACTTCTTTCATTTCAGGTATAAAGAGTGACCATTTTAATGTCTCTATTATTGATAATATAGTGTGTTATTATTTGTAGCAGAGGTTTGATCGAAAATGTTTTAAAGATAAACCACAAATACATAGATCAAATGTCACCTTCCATCCATTCTTATTGCTGTAATTTTTAAGAAATTAAAATACAGGGATGCATTTATTTGGAGATATAAGGATAAAAGGAGCACTCTTATGTTATGAGCAAAATTTGTTAGAATTGTCTTTCCTCTTGTTCCTTTTCTGCACAGGTTTGCCAAGAACTTTTTTTTGCCCATCACAGATATTTCTGCACTACCAAATCGGAAGCTTCGTTTTAAACTGTAAACATTATAGCTTTAACAAATATGTAGTACAAACGAGGTAAATAAAAGAGGAGGTAACCCTTCTGAACCATTCACCAACAAGGAAAGATTATTTTTGACATTGTCGAATTTGACATTTGAAATTATGCCATAAAAAGTAAAAACGAATTTCAGGTGTATTAATCGGTTTCTTAATTTTTAAATGGGTGATATTAAAGTCTTTTCATACGTGAAATGACGAACGAATTAAAAGTTCCCAAAAAGAAACAGAAAATACCTCTGCGACTTGACGTTGTTTCTTTGCTATGTTTTGGTGATCGGCCATGATCACAAGTTTGTTACTTGCTCAAATGTTTGGAGGGAAGATGGGCGAACTGTACTTGATGGGAGTTTTAGGATTTAGTCCGACGTGTTTATATGGTGCAGAGTGAGATTTGTTTTTAAAAAAAGAAAAGCGTTTTTGTATACAGTCCGATCGAACGCGGTAGGTAGTTTATAAAAACCTTAGGTAGATTAGTACGTCGTCTGCTTCTTGGAATTTTATAATAGCTACGCAGCATTAAGTCTCTGTGTAATTGCATGTTGTTTATTATGAGGTATTCGTAATTTATTTGCAACTGTTTTAATAATGTTGTATAAATTTAGAATACGGTTCTGGAGGAGGTACACACGATTCATAAAATTGGTTTGTTGTTGTTATGTTCCATAAATTTGATTGCCCCTGCTTGGTGTTTTGATCCCGAACAATGAAACGAGAGGATATTGTAATTGAGGTTGATTGGTAAAGATACTTGCTTCAGCTGTACGATAAAGCGACGTTCGCAAATTATTAGTTTACTTTTCACAGCGTTCCATGGAATGTGTAGTTCTTTCGAGATAGACGTTACCGATAGAACTGCTTTTCTCCATGTTGATAAAAACACAGCAAATGTGAAAGATGTGCCTCTTAGATTAGTGCTTCAAATTAAGTAACAACAATACGTTGACAGAAATATTCTGTGAGTAGTAGAGAGGAATGTTAACAGTCTGAATAGGGTGTGTAGACTAGAGAGCTTAAAAAGTGATTAGAACAATGGGTCAAGTTTACATTGCGATACAGTGACCGTGATATTGCACATGCTTTATTCCAATTGAATTTCATACTGAAGGTGAATAATGAAATTAATTGTAATAATATATGCAATGCAAATTAGATATTCTTCTATAGAAAATGTTGCTACTAGTTGAAGTGTATTTCTGATGCATTTAATGTGTTAAGGTGTGTCAGTATCATTTGATTTTGTAGTGGAGATAGTGGTTAGGTTGAAATGCAGCCTGAACTAGAATTGGTGTGTGTAAGATTATTATTTTCCATAAATTTGATTGCTCCTGCTTGGTGTTTTGAACCCTAACAATGAAATGGGACGATCTCGTAATTGAGATTGATTGGTAAAGTTACTTGCTTCATCAGATCTATTGGAGATCACGATTTAGCTATAAAAACGTTCAGTAATATTGTTTGAACACTCTTGTAGTCAGTCGCAAGACATATTAGTTTCAAGCAGTAATTCCATTGTAATACAGCCTGGACCATTATTTTCAAGCAGATATTAGATTGTAATACTGCCTTGACCAGCATGAAACCGTTAAATGTACTTCGGAAAGAATTTCTAGTGGAGTCTATTGTTTGACCATTGCAGTATTATGGTGACAACTTCTGGCGGAATCGGGATCTCCAGTAATCCCGCTTCATCTGCATGATAAGACAGCATTTGCAAATTGTTGGTATACTTTTGACATCATTCAGTGCAATGTGTGGTTCTTCCAAGGTAGATGTTACCGGTGGAACTGCTTTTCCCCATGTTGATAAAAACACACCAGATGTGAAAGATATGCCACTTAGTGCTTCAAATTAATTAACAACAATAAGTCAACAGAAATATTCTGTGAGTAGTAGAGAGGACTGTTAACAGTTTGAATAAGGTGTGTAGATTAGAGAGCTTAAAAAGTGAAAGGAACAACAGGTCATGTTTACATCGTGATGCGGTGACCGAGTTATTGCGAATGCTTTAATCCAATTGCAGTTCAGACTGTAGTTGTATAATGAAATTAATTGTGATAATTATGCTATGGTAATTAGGAATCATTCTATATAAAATGATGTTACTACTCAAAATTTAGTTCTGGTGCATTTAATGTTTTAAGGTGTCTTGGTATCTTTTGATTTTGTAGCCGCAGTATTGGCGGAGATAGTGGTTAGGTTGAAATGCATCCTGAACTAGAATGTTCGTGTTACAGCATAAGGTAGGAGGAATTTAATTATTATTAGTAATAATTAAGCTGCTTTCATAAGCGCCATATTAGTGACAATGTGTATTGCAATGTAAACTACTTCTGGAACAACTTATGTTAGTTGTTGTTGAGAATGGTGAGATTAAGTGGAAAGACGTGCTGAATTTCTGGTCTCAGGAGTACAGAATAATTGAGTCTACTGGAGATCGTGATTCCACTACATCATCCACTAATGACGTCATAATAATGCTGCAGTCAATTGCAAGGTGTATTATTTTCAAGCAGAAATTAGGTTGTAATACAGCCTGGACCAACATTACACTGTTAAAAGTACTTCAGGAAGTATTTCTAGCAGAGTCTTGTGTTTGACCAATGCAATATTATAACACAAATTCCTTGGGGAATCGCGATCTCCAGTAATCCTGAATAATCAGCACATAAGCTGACTGTAGAGTTAATCGTACGGGATTTGTAATGAACAAGAGTGTAGGGAAACTGGTGAGTTACTGTGAACAGTTTGTTAGCATTATTTTAATGAGGATAGAATGTATCGTTGTGCCAGCTATATTAATACATCTGTAGATGATGACATTGAAGGATGACTATGATGATATAAAAATGTATGCCAAAATTGAAGAATTAATCCTGTATATGGTGGAGTAGGAAAATCTGATAGTTATGGGTGATTTAAGAAGGGAATGTTGTTAGCAATTTTGGTTCAGAAATAAAAGAGGGAGCAGACTGTTAAAAAATGGTGAAAAATACAGGAAGAATATACACATGGAAATCTACAGAGACTACAGGTAGAATCAGCCCTATAATTTTATGGCTAAACAGAAACCAAGTCTAAGCTGTAAATCATATCTTGGGGCCAAATCTAAATCCTGATACCACTACTACTACTTTTCTCCATGTGGCCAACAGCGATGTGAACACATATTGCCCGTTATTTGTGGTGACATTCTTTCCGGGTGTGATATATTCATTACGCGGGCAACTACAAATGTCACTGCATGGAAAATAGGAGTTTTATCGGGCAGGGTCAAACCAATTGTAATATATTCATATTTATTTATGTTATTAATCCTAATTTTCAATGTTAGTGGTATTATTATCAGGAATTAAGCCCATCTGTGCATTTCTAAATGGAGATACCCGAATTTGTGATATTTATAGATACACGTTTAAACTGCATCAGCATAGAAATGAGGTTTTCTGTGATATGTAAAATAAAATACGATATTCCATTTCCCTATTTTGTGGCTCATAGGTACAATGTTGCTGGTATCGCTATCTAGAATTATGCCAATGGGGTAATATCTAGATCGCGATACCGCTGCAACCACTTACCGCCTCGCGATGTAAACACTTCCCGATGGAGAGAGTATGACGTCATTGTATTTCCGCGTGTGACGTGTTCAGCCTTCGATCGATTTGAGAATACATGTTAGGCCATAGAACGTAACCAATAGTAATAATAATAAACAAATTTATGGATCCAAAAATTTAAAGAAAATTATTACTTGTACAATTAATAATATTATTAAAATATGTACAACATTCCAAACTGATAATTGATATCATTCATTAGTGTTAACATTATTAGTCACAATTCCATTGATTTGTATTTGATTCCGTTTGTCTATATTTCCTCGCGTGGCTGAAATTACTATTAAAATCATTCATACGAAATAAAATATTTATAAAAACAAGATTTTGTCAATAACCGTTTGCGTTTAGGTTGAAACGCAGCCTGGACCATACTAACAGTGATAGATACTATTTGGAAATTGGGTTTCAGCAATATCGTGTGTTATGGTTACGTTTCACTATGGTCCAGGCTGCATTAAGATGTAAACAGCGATAGATACGACATAGAAATTAGGTATCTGCAATAAGCTGTTCGATCGTTACGTTTCAGTGTGGTCCAGGCTGCATCAAAACCTTATCTCAAATCAATTTATTCCTGTAATACTGGTGCAAAATTAACGATTTCTCAATATGAGACGTATTAGTGATGGACTACTTTCCGTGGAAGGCCCCGTTAATGACATTTAAAGCTGCAAGCGGAACGTATACATCGCATTCAGCAAGGTAGTGACGTCATACTCTCTCCATCGGGAAGTGTTTACATCGTGAGGAGGGTAAGTGGTTGCAGCGGTATTGCGATTTAGATATTACCCGTTTATTTTTTTATTTTTTTTATTCGCAAGGTAAATGTGCTTTAACTGCAGATTATTTTATGGCTACTTGCAACTATGCGTATTGGAAAGTTAAATCTGCTGCTTCAATTGCAGATTATTTTCTGATACTTGCTACTATGCATATATTTTTTGGTATCTAGATATAGAAATATCTGGATAGGTTTAATTTTAGATACCGATGCCAGAACTATAAAAAAGTTTTATTTCTTGTCATATAAATTTATAGTAATATCTTATTTCGTTTGCCCCAGCCTGAAAATAAAACCCAGCTATGCAGATCCCATTTTAGTAACATTTGTTGGTGCCCACGCAAGATATGCAACATACCTGGCAACAGAGTGACCTCATAAACAACATTGGCGGAAGTGTTTACTTTGTTGCCCACATGGGGGAAGTAGTGGTCAAGGAAGGTATACGATCTAGAATTAATCTGAAACAAAGTAGAAGTAAGCTAACTAAAAGAATGACACATAACAGATACATTTGCAGAGACTAAATTTGTATTTAAATAGTAACTGTGCAAGAAGTTCAGTTGATGAAGAGTGGAGTGCAATGAAGAGAGATGATCAAAGCTGGTATGGAATGAAACTGGCCAGAAACCTTGGATTGCAGAAAAAAATTTGGATTTGATGGATCAGAGGATAAGTCACTGAAGTCCTAAAGTTGATTCTGGAAGACAACAATTCAGATATTTTAGAAATCAGATAAACAGGAATTGCAAGAATGACAAAGAAAATTGGCTACAAGAAAGTCTGAAGGAATAGAAAAGGAATTTGTCATAGGTAAAGCAGATCGGCTATTCGAGGATCAAACGGAACTTTTTATGAAATGAAGAAAAGTTGTATAAATATTAGAGGTAGTCAAAGGAAACTTCTTTCAAGTTTGAAGGATAGAGCTACTTGATTGAAGGAATACATAGAGGAACTGTATAATGGCGATGGTGTGAACAACAGTTTTCTGGTAAGGGAAGATAGTGTTCATGAGTTAGGAGTTTCTGTTTAAGAGCTTTGAAATGTTTGAACTCGAATTAGACTAGGAATTGAAGAGATTCGTGGAGATCTGCTAAAATCACTAGGAATGGAACACATTTTGGGAGGACGTGAGCTTGGATCTCTGTGTAGGTATCCATATTTCAGTTTTCCATGGTTTCCTAAAATTACTCCAGGTGAATTCCGGAATGGTTCCTACAAAATGCCATTGCCAGATTCCTTTCCTGTCTCTAATGACCTTGACATTGACGAGGTGTAAAGCCATAAGCAAAAAAAAAACCTGATGATGACATTGTTCTGCTAGCAGACAACAGTGGTACTATTGAGAAATTTCTGAATGGAATGAAAAAAGTAATTGGAGAAAAATTGGACTAAAGATAATCCAAAGCAAGTTCAGTTATGTAGGAAGTAAAATAACAACTGATGGCTGAATCAAGAATGATATCAAAAGCAAAACAGCAGTAGCAAAAAGAGTCTTTTTAAAAAAGTGAAATCTTTTTAAAAAAAAATTTCCTAGGTTTTGGAGAAAAGTTTCTAAAAAAACTGTGTGAAACACAGTGCTGTGTGGAAATTAAGCTTTAATTTTGGGAATACTACTAGTAAAAAGAAAATTTATTTGAAATGTGGTGCTGTAGAAAAGTACACAAAATTAAGAGGATGTCTATGGTATGAAATGGTGGCTTGGCAAACAAATTTATAGAAGTGTCTCCCAGAAAGAAGAGAGACAGTGTTGGACCACATTTTAAGATATGAGGTATTTGGTTAACTTGTAAGTGGAGAGAACTGTCAAAGGAAGCATTTTTTCTTAGCACTTTATTGACATCAAGGTCATTATATGTGGGTAAAGAACAGGAAGGAAATTGGTCATGACCTTATGAAGAAACCAACCTGGCATATGTCTGGAGTGATTTTGGGAAACCGAGGAAAACCAAAATACCGGAGGCGCATTTCTTGCTGATTGCCAGGCACCAGCATTACAATTAAAAAGATTTAGAATATCTGAAGCATATAGTTGAGGGCATAGTTTGTAATTTGTATGTTTGGATGAAAAGATGGACAATTGCATCAAACCAGTCACATAAAAAGCTGTGCTATTTTACGGAATGGATATCATGTTGACATGATCACTGGACGAGTAAGATTCATAACGTAAATAGTTGGTATGAAAGTAATATTTGGTTTGTAATGTCTTTTCTCCTACATATTTGGATGCTAAATAAAATTAGCCTGCTAGGAGGGGAAGAAAGCAGTTTTTTTAGTATATTATTACTCAGTATTACCCAGAAACTTTGCACTTATTAATCAGTTTACATACATTAATCTTAGTCTAATGTTTTCAATTTCATTGTATTCGAAACACCTTTTTCTGTTTTTCATTTGTGAATGGTGTTTACGTATGCTGTTGTAGCTTGAATTAGGAAGATTGGTACTGATTGCTTGCATTGCACCTGTCATATTTTCTTCATCTTATTATTTTTTTTTCCTTTGTTAACTATAGCTGAATTGTTTTCTTCCTTTCTTTTAGTCATCTTCTGCTTTCAGTATTTTAACAGCTTCTCCCTGTCTCCCTTTCCACTGGCAAGTATATAGTATCTTGACTTTTTTAAGCATTTTTCTTCACTCCTTGTAACTTTGTTCCAACATTTCTGTCTTTATTTTACCAGTCTGTGTATTTCTTACTTTTTGCATCGAGATCTTACACTTTCATTCATTTTTCTATCGTGATATGACAGTGTTGTTTCTGAAAAATAGGCATTTTCCTTACTAATAATAAAACTGTGATGGGGGAGGAGAAGCGTGGGAATTTTTCTTTTGAAGGAAAGGCGGCATGGTACGAAAAACTTTGGCAACCCCTATAGAGCAAATATACATATAAAAAAACATAACTAGGAGAACAGTAAATATGATTATAATACAGGTTCTTCAAGTTCAGTGAGTGGTAATGTTTGGGCCCCACATACAGGAGTACACTGGTTCGAATCCCTGCCCGGGTATCTAGATTTCAGTTTTCCATAGTTTCTTAAAATCACTTCAGGCGAATGCCATGGTGGTTCCTTCACATAGCCATGGCCAGATTCCTACCTGTTCTTTGCCCACCTTGTCCTTTACCGCCTCAAATGACCTCAACTTCAATCAGGCAGAAAGCCACCAAAAAAAAAAACTCTTGAGGCTTAGAAGGTCTCACTCTCAGGTGTTCCTCAGAATCTTAGGGCTCCAAACATAATGACATCTGGTTCGAAAGAGAACAAGAATTGACCAGGAGAAGTTGATAGTTGACAGGAGGGGCCTGGCACAAATCTAAAGCTGCCCAAGTTAACTGACTTGGGTGACATGATTGTGAAGCTGAAATGTGAATGAACAACCACAAATAAGCCAAGACCAGGCAGACCTCATTTACTGACGGGCAGGGACCGTGGTGCATTTCAGAAGGTGATTGTAAAAAATCACAAGAAATCAAAGGAAGGAATCACTTGCTAGTTCAAAATTGGTACTAGCAGTCCAGTCATCACAATGGCTATGTGTCGGGAATTAAGATGAATGAGTCCAAAGGTCGAGCTGCTGCTCATAAGCCAAACATTTCTGTAGTCAGACTGGAAATGAGTGATTTGGAGTGTACAATCATGCTATACCCTTTGTCAATGTGATGGAACGTTTTGGGTTTGATAAATGCCTGGAGAACATTAGCTGCCATTGTGTGTAGTGTCAACAGTTAATTTCAGAGAAGGTGGTGTTAGGGTATGTGGGTGATTTTTATATTTAGGATGTGGTCTCTTTATCGTGCTTAAGAAAACTCTAAATACAGAAAGATATAAACACATTTGAAAACATTGTATACTGCGTACAGTGAATAAGCAGTTCGGAGACTATAATTGTTTGTATCAGCACGACTGTGTGCCTTGTCATAAAGCTGCATCTATGAGGAAATAGTTTGTAACCGGTAACGTTCATGAAATGGACTGGCCTGCCTAAAAACTGTACTTGAACTAATGGAACACCTTTGGGATGAGTTAGAATGTTGACTTCACTCCAGATCTGTGTGTCCAACATCACTACCTTCTCTGATTTCAACTCTAGAGGAAGAATGGACTGCCATTACTCCACAGAAATTTAGACATCTCATGGAAAGCAGAGTTAAAGCCATCACTAAGGCAAAGGGTGGATTTTCCCCATTTTAAGGTCCAATAATGGAGAACGTGATACGGGTAAGGTCTTACGTGTAGTTTCAGATATGTGCCCAGATATTTTTGCTTAGATAGTGTATATATAACTTCAGACTCCTAACTATGACATTGTGTGTACTGAAGACAAGCACCATGGTTGAACACATGAAAAGTTTGTTCAGTTTACATTTGAAGCTCAATCTGACACCACTGTCTATTTAAGGAACACAGTACCTATATTTGATACTGAGACTGTCCATGATAAAAGTATTCTGATTGGAACGATGCAAGCATATTCTTTTTTATTTCACTGCATTCACATTTTCATATTCATATTCATGTTCAGTACAAGTAAAGCAAACTTACTCTATGTAAGAGTTAAAATACTTCCAGACATTTCGATCTTTTTTTAGCAAGATACGCACTTCTGAGTAACTTGAACATACTACTGTTCACCATCAACAGTTGAAACCATCATTGAATACGTGGATCAATTCAAATTGATGTGCATAGCTGACAGTAATGCTGGTTTAACTAATGGCTTTCTGATAGTAGCATTTCCTTTAATTTGAACTTAATACAAATTTTTATCAGCTACAGGTAAAGTGTTGTCTATTGGTACACTTATCAGTCTTTGAAGATCATCCTTTGCATTGAGGATTATGTTATTATTGGAAACAAACAGTTTTGCTGGAGCTGTTACTCATTCTGTATCCCCGTTTTCTGGTAAGCTTTTTATTATTTTGTTTGTAATCAAACTTCATGTGCAAGGACCTTGTCACCCTGTCTTACCTGAGATGTTATGGGTTTTTCTTAATTCAACATTGATTTGAGTAGCACATTTGTAGGCCTACTCCGATCTTTGAGTTATTATTTAACTATGTACTTTTTTTATTTTTTTTATCTGCTTAACGTCTCTAACAGCGAGGTCTTTAGAGACGGGAAAGGATGGGGGGAAGGAATTCGACCATGGCCTTTTGAAGGCAGCATCCCGGCATTTGCCTGGAGTGATTTGGGAAACCATGGAAAATCCAAATCTGGATGCCTGGACGGGGATTCGAATCTCCGTCCTCCCGAATGTGAAGCCAGAAATTTATTCTATTGCTCCCCCTCTTAATGTTTGCAAAACATCTTGCAGCCTGCTTTATCAGAAGCTTTAATTAAATCTATAATATTCTAGCTGTTACCCACAACTTCATATGTGTGGACTTTTATTGCTAGAATTGGATATAGAAAGCTGTAATGTAATAGACGGAATAATATGACGGGGAAGCCATCACCATACCATTCTACCATCAAACCTGTCCCATGAAGAGAATTAATTTTCAACATGTTAAAAAATAGCAAAACAATAATGTGATGGGGGAGAGGATTAACTGAGGATAGCTTGTCTTTCAGCTTGGTCATGTATTATTTCTTTAGCAGGAGCATCAGATTTTTAAATTCTAATAACTTTAGCTGCTCGTGCTGTGCTAGAGCTACACCTTACGACTGATTTACTTTACACCTGCAAGACATGTTAAAAAATAAGACAAAATATACTGATACCCAAAACTTTTAGGTATACACAAAATAATAATCTGGTGCAGGGGAAATCGACATCTATACTATATATTAAATTTTGTCTATTAATGAAATTTATCAGCAGATCATACACTAACTGACTGAGAGAAACAAACCTGGTCAACCGATATAACATTACACACTTACACACACTAGGGAGTGTCCATAAACTACATGGTTCGGTCTGAGGGGAGAGGGGGGGGTTGACTGAAAAGCTACGTGGGGGAGGGGGGGCGTTTCCAAGCTAGGCCACATAGCTTTTCATTCATATTATCTGTCACAGTTAACATGAGGTATGGAACACACAACAGCATGTGAATATTTCTTTCCATCATTTAATTATCTCCGCATGTAATTTACGATAGTCTGACAAGAGAAAACAGGACAAAATGTCTTCTGGAATCAATATTGAGAAAAATCTGTGTGGTGGAAAGGGGGAGGGTAGAGGCAAATGCCACGTTGGGCTACTTGGGTCGGAGGGAGGGAAGTTACAGGAGGAGAAAATAAAGCTACGTGGTTTATAGACGCTCCCCTACTCATCTGTATGTTACCGTATAGTTATCAAAATTTCATGATAAAAATATTATTTATACCAAAAAAATTATCCTGTGTCCTTCCTAATGATACAGAGTATTTCATTTGCAAATTTCATCAATATTGGCATAGCCATTAAGTCGTCAAAACATAAGACAGAGTTACTGTCACATTTATTGTATTATTAGCGTAGATCAGCTTTTCTCTACCTTTTTTAACCGTGGATAAGTAAATTGATGAAAATAATGCTGTGGACCACTAATTTATATAGGTTTAACTTTTTTGCCTATGTGTATATTATCAACATCTGGTACAAATTGTATTGCGCCATTATAACATAATAAATCCAAATGCTTGTTTTGAATTCCTACAGAAACACAGTTATGGAACATGAAGCGAACTGTTTAAAGTTAATGACATATTGACCAGACTCTTAATATTTAATAACCAGATGAATAATAATGTTATGCTAAATCTACACTATACCACTGACCTGTATGCACAAACAAGAACACATGCAAGATAACTTTTATTGTCTTTACGTCACCACTCTTATGTCATGAACCCTACCATGTTCTGCAGTTCCCCACACCTACTACAGGACCCTCAGGAAATGGTCATTAACATTAACCTTAAACAAAGGGCACTCTCTTTGTTGCCGACTGGAAAGGTGTTTAGTGAATAGGCTACTGTAGGAACAATGCTGTCCTATACTTATATTCTGGCAGCACCACATTTTTACCTGGTCATTGAAATATCTGTGGCTTTTAAATAGTTGTACTTATAGCTTATTTCACTCATATACAGTACGAATATGGTTTGTTTGTTTTTTTAAACTAACATAGTCCACATCCCGAAGGTTGGTTGTATCCTCCCGAAGGAGCCATACTGAGCCGTTGTGTCAGAGGAAGGATGGCCAGTTCCTTTCCTGTGAGACCTACAGTTTTAGGTGGAACCATGGAACAATCTGGCGTAGTTCATATGAACAAACTCAACTCTTAAAAATTCCTGCAACAATCGGGATATGAACCTGGGACTGTAGAAGCAAACTTTTGAAAGCAGGTGCCTTAACCACTGAGCTACCAGACCGCTCTAAATGGCATCTTAAGTTTTTAAAATTATGCCTGCAGACCAACTTTGCGGTCTTCACAAAGCTGTGTTGAGAAACACGGGTGTAGATCATACACAAACTGACTGTGGGAGAAACAAAGTGTGAACGACCAATATAGCATAAAAAAAGTAAGTGCTTATGGCATTGTTGGCCAGGATATCTCAAAGGATTATTCGGCTGCCTACATAACAGAATTTTGATTTGCCACACATTCCGCCTCTGTCGTGGCTGGACCTACAGTTTAATGTCGAATTTTGAACAATGTCTCATATGATCAAACACAACTCTTGAAAATTCATGACCCCACTGGAATTTGAATCCGGAACCAGCCCCATAACTTTTGAAAGCAAGCGCCTTAACTACCTAGCCTCCAACTCGCTCTCTGTCTCAGCAATACAGAGACCCACACACGCTATGCGTCTGTCGGTCACAGTTCAGCTAGTTTTCAAAATTCCATGACAAAATATTTTATTTATACAGAAAAATGTACCCTATCTCCTTCCCAATGTCAAATAGTATTTCCTTGTCAAATTTCATCAAGATCAGTTTAGCCGTGAAAACATTACAGAGTTACTTTCATGTTTATAATATTAGTATATATTAAATCGCAGACTTGTATACTCTAACCTTTTTCAACTACTTGTCTGTCTATAAACTGTACAGCTATAGTTGATCTGTTATATCTGAACACTTGTTGTTCTTTTTTTGTAAATTTATTGTAAAGATTTTTGTCACAGTGTTTATCAAAGTTTGGTTGTTATTCTGTCTTGAAAATTGGTATTTTAAAACTACTTTTTCAGTTTGTTGGTATTTTTTCATGTTCTCTGCTGGAAAAATATTATCAAGTATAGATATTAGTTCTTCTTTCCACATACTTTGTCTTATTTTTTATTTATTTTTTTAAGTCTAGATTGCGATACCACTAAAACAACTTTCTGCCACACTAGCGATACCATTACAAGAGTTTATCACCACAATACCTAAAAAATCAATTACATAACTTGACAGGAAATGTAAAAATAAAAATGTATGCAATATAGCTATAAAGTAATTTTTACCATTCAGGTCTAGGCTGCATTTCAATCTATAATTCTGTGTGGTGATACCTGAAATTACAAAATACCACTTTAGCAAACACTAGTTGTTACATTGAACTGCTGCCTGGACCCAGTCTTGTGTTGGAAAGCTGTTGTAGTGGTATTGTGATCTAGACTTTGATCCATTTTGTCATTGCTTCTTCAATGTTGTTGCCCGAATTAAATATTATGTTCCTAGCTTTGTTTTTTATGTCATACTGTTCATGCAAATTTTCATTTTGTTATGTGTATAATGCTAGAAAATGTTCCCATTTATTTATTCTAATTTTGTTCGTTTTTACCGGCTTCTTTACTTTGTTTTTCAACAGTGTGTGTTGTATTTTCTTCCATCCCCCTTATAAATTGTATTATAAATCTGTGGTACCTTTCACCCTTTGTTGTTCTTTTATTTTGTAATTCGTAAGTTAATGCTATTTACATAAATTGATGGTGCTTTTATTTTTTTGAAATTCGAGGTGTGCTTGCTTTTTTTTTCCACTAGTCATTTAACCATACATTTGAGCCAAGGTATTTTAATATAATGGGTTGATCTTACTATTTCCCATCCTGTTGCCTATTCGACTGCATTAGCTGTTGTACTTTACTCCTTAGCACATTCTTAATCTATTGTTCCCAAGGTTTCTAATTGATCTTTTTTTTTCTAGTTTCTGCCTTAACCTTTTTCGATATACGTTCCTTGTACTTTTGTTTTCAAAGTATTATATTTTGTTATCTGTTTATTGGACTTCTTCTTTGTTTGTTTCTAATATATCTTTAGTTGGTTCAACTCTAACTGCTTCCTACATTAGCCAAATTAGTGTTCTTAACACAAGTATTTTATGACGGTTGCCCGTAAAATAAGATTCCCAAGATTCTGCGGTCATGATCCTGCAACAGTGGCAGGATCCAGCAACATTGGCATGTAGCTTGGTTCCCCCTCTCCCAATCCTCATCCCGGCGAACTGTCTGTGACACTGTCTTGTCTGCAGTTAGAAATGGAGCTCTAACTCGCTTTGCGCGCCGGGTGCAAATTACACTCTGTAATTTGTTTTTTGTGAGAAAAAAACACTGGGCTGGGGAACATTAATTCCCAATTGTGTGAAGTCTATTGAGAAAAATGTATGGGCATACAACACATGCGCAAATGGTGCAGAAAATTCAAAGGTGGATGTACAGATGTCCATGACGAAACGATTGCGAAAGTGGAAGAAGAAATGCTGAAAGATCAAAGGGCGATGGTTCGGGAGGTCTGTGAGATGATCCCTGATGTCAACAAGACTACCTTTGACAAAATTTTGACAGACCATTTAGGGTATGCCAAGGCTTGTGTAAGATGGGTCCCAAGAATGCTTATGGAAGACCATAAATGGCAACGTGTTGAAGTGGCCCACGAATTTCTTCAAGCCTATGAGAAGAATTCTTGGATTCAATTGTTACTGGCTACAAGACCTGGGTCCACTATACAACGCCGGAAATGTCGGTTTCAATAACGAATCCTAGCTGCAACATGAAGGTCTTCCTATGGGATCACCTATTTCAGGAACTTTGGCCAATATTTTCATCGACCATGAGATATGGAAAAACCTGTTACCACAGAAAGGATACAATATTATATACTGGTGGAGATTTGTTGATGATGTAATATGTCTCATCAATGAAACAGATGACCGCATAACTGAACTGCACCAAAACATAAACAATATACACAAAAACATCACCTTCACAATAGAAATGGAAAACCAAGGAAAACTGAATTTCTTAGATCTCACCATAAAAAAAGATGCAAACACACACTCATTTCATATATACAGGAAACCTACAGTAACAGATCAAATAATACACTCCACATCAAACCACCCACAAAACCACAAATAAGCTGCAATACGGCACATGCTAAACAGATTAAACAGAACACCACTAAGAAAGAAAAACTATCAAACAGAACTCAGCACAATAAAGGAAATAGCAACAAAAAATGTATATAAATCACAAACAGTTGATACAATAAACAGAAAAATCACAAACAAAATTGAGAAAGAAAAGACACAACCAAACTTCAGCCACCCAGTACCCATCAGATAAGGACACCCACAACACAGACATTTCAAAACAACTCACGAACCACAAAAGACACTGATAATAAAAGTAAATGATACTCAACATCAGATATGTATGCTTGATGATTATATGCGTTTAATCTGTACACAGCCCTTACTGTTGAACTTTACTTGACCACCATTTATAATTATCTGACTGACAGGTACTAGATTTGTTGACAATTCTGACACATGTAGGACATTTTGAAACAAAATTTTCGTACATTGATGCCCGCAGTTGTGTGGTACACAAGTGCCAGGTACGGGTTTGGCGAACCCACGTTGGCTGAGCTGGAAACTTGTGAGCGCCACAAGTTTCCCACACCATAAACTCCTACCATACTTCAGCGATCACCGTAGGGCGTGACAATGGAACATTGTGTGTCTAGGAGAATGGGGATCTTGGCGTCATCATCTGGATCGCGAAAATGGAACAAACCTCTCTATTTTTTTTTAAAAAAAAAAAAAAAAAAACCTCAAGGTTCGACACGTGCCGAGGAGTTGAATGGGTAATGAGGACAATCACTTGCTAGCGTGCGACCTCAAAGGCACCTGTGCAACCCTGTTGTATTAGCCTAGTGGATAAGTGATGGAGGTACGCCCCCCGGACATTTCCTCCTTTACTTGTGGGACCAAAAATTAATTCTTCAAACTCAAAAAAATCAACCAACAACTTAAATAATTCCACTTCTTGTATATCAGGCGGGCCTCAGGATAGCACCCATAATACTAAGAAATGTGTTAGGGTGAACAGCCCTCCAGTTTCGGAAAATGAAAGTAACGGGAAGGTATTCTGGCTAAAGAACACTTTCATAGTCATGCAGAGAGTAGAGGGGAACTTTGAGAAGGTATCCCCCCTTTTATATTAATAAAGGTCTAGAGGGTCTTGTAGGCACTCTAAAATCAATGAAGAAATTGAGGAATGGAACATTGCTGGTGGAAACATCTACCAGTAGGCAGGCATTCCAGCTCCTTAACTGTGAGAAGCTCGGGGAGTTCGCCATTAAAAACGAACTCCACAAATCCTTTAACTGCAGTAAAGGCGTTATCACCTGCTGTGACATCATAGACTCGGGTTCACAAATACCCTCCATCTGACTCTCTAAAAACACCTTATGGATCTTTTCCCTGAAATAGACCTCGCTGCAAAATCTGCAACATGCATCCTCCCACTACTACATATTCCAACCCTGTCATAGGGGAAACCTTCCCCATCACTGGACATGCCACATGCTCCACAACGCACATCATATACCAGCTAACTTGTCGCCATTGTACGAGTTCTTATATAGGCCTGACTACACAACATCTTTCGACCAGAATGAATGGCCGCTGACAAACAGTTCACACCTGCAATTTATATCTTCCCATACCAGAACATGTTAACTACCACAACTCCAACAAACTCAATGACTGTTTCACCGTGAGAGCTATCAGAGTTTTCACAGATGGGAACTTGCTTACCAAAATATCCAAGATACCAGACACCCACCCGGCCTCAACCACCGATAATATTCCTTTCCTTGACGCATCACTCATTATTAGTAGTAGCATTATTGTCATTTAACTAATTACCTTTTTTTTCAAAATTATCCGTCCTTATTTATTTACGTAATTCCCTCCCTCCCCTTTTGGTATATTATTATTTCTACCACCATCTGCGATTTACATAGTTATATACAATATCTCAGTCCCACTGCCATATTGATAATTCACCCAGTCATGTAGCAACCTTCGGCGTGTGCACACCTCCCGAGCCTCATGACTCATTTTCTCCAACATGAATAAGATTTAATAACCGAAATATTGTGTATATTTGTGTGTTTGTGATATATGTTCTTCTCCCGTTGATGCCTTCGACTTTGGTGAGTGATGAGTCATTTTCCCTTTCCTTGCAATTTATATTGCCTAAAGCAGTTTCCTATTTCCTTAGTTTAAATATGGTATAAGCAATTATTTAACACGAGAAGTATTTATTTGTATGAAAAATACATGTAACTACACAACAGAAATATAACTGAGAGCAGCTAGAACGGAATAACAATTGAAATAGTTTACACGCTGGTTGGAGTACAAACTATGCTACAACAAATATATTACTAAATATTGAAGGCGGTAATTCTAATTAAATGAATACAACCAAACGATACTTTAACAGTTTCCAACGGTCATTTTCTGTCATTGACATAGTGGCCTTTGGTGTGTGCACAGCCTTTGACTTGTCATGTGTTTTATCACTGTTGTGCACAGTTAAGGATTCTCACAAAATATTGTGAACCTTGCTTGCCTTATTTCT
Organism: Vandiemenella viatica; assembly: GCA_031002005.1. NCBI lineage: Eukaryota > Metazoa > Arthropoda > Insecta > Orthoptera > Morabidae > Vandiemenella > Vandiemenella viatica. Next base: position 31,220 of record JARYHS010014592.1, read on the forward strand.
TGTGTTGCCATAGCCCTCCCGCCTATTCTTTTTGATGACATGCTTTATTTACTAGGAATCAATTTTACTCTGTTGCAGAACTCACGAGTGTGCAAAATTCCTGGTCAATGCTGAGTATTGAAGCTGGGTCTACCATGTTGTAAACAGATGTACAGTTAATTAAAACAAGGAGACGGTGCTTCTTTAATTCAACAATGGTCTGTACTATAAAGTTTTTCATTCATTCATACATATTTTTAAGTATTTTTAAATGTTTAAATGCCTTGATGTAATGTTCCTGTATGTGTGCCAAGCTTCATAAATTCATGTGACATTTGCTTGTAATAAAGATAATTACAAATTTATTGTTGTGACACACAATTTTTCTTTTATGAAGAAGAGAAGGTTTTTTTTAGGTATAAGATTTATTAATTTTTTTCTCAGGAAGGGGCCACATAATTGTTTTAAGAATTACGTTGGTAACCAATCATTTGTCTGTAGGGACTCTGAAATACATAAAACTAAAAATTGTAGCTTCTATTTGAGTAGCCTAAAGTTCTAGTGCCAACTTTGTATGTTTCATTCCTAGCCCAGCTACTGGACATCAATCCTATTCTTTTCCTCATCGAGAGTATTTCTTTAAAAAGTATCTTTCATCACAGCACTCACTACTATTGAATCAATTTTATCAGTAAATAATTGTTTTAATGTCATATTAGTAGTGAGAGATCTTACTTTCATCACTTTTTCCATTTTTTAGTCTGTGGCAGATAATTTTCTCCATTGCCTGATAAATAAAATTACTTACTGATGATTTTAAAACAAAGCTAAAGGAGGAACATCCATCAATCACTAAAGCATATGGTCCCAAACTTTCCTACCTATAATAAACTGTCTACATGATGTTTCCCATTTCCCCATCCTTCTCTCTCCAAATTCTTACAGATTACCCCAATACACCAGGTTCGCAGCACCCTGATATAGTGCTTCTTGGGTATGGTTGCCCAACAGTACCTGTGAATCATAGTCTTCCACATACCCATTGCTGTTTTCATATTTTCAAATGATTTCTTTTTTTTTCCAAATTGAAGATTTATCATCAGACATTCAATACTTCCTTTGGTAAACAAATGGCTGGTTCCTTCATGTGGCAACCCCTTCCTTGTCAGACAGGGATAGTCGTTTACAGACGATCTATGTCAAGCATATGGATGAATGTTTAGTTTTTGCATACCATAAAAACTCATCTCCTTGACTTACTCAGTCCCATCAATAACACCCACTACCCAAACTTTGCCTATCACCTGCACTTATTCCAACATAGGCTACAATATTTTCACTTTGACAGTTTCTTATGTGTCACATCAAACAGTCCCTTCTTAATAGCTTGACCATTTAAAGCAGACATAAAGATCCCTTACCTAGAATTCCCACAGTTCCCCTCCCCCCTACACAAACTCTGGTCCACAGAAATAATTCCCATATTACAACTCTCTCATCTTACCACAACTCCTCCCCCCATCACCCTATAACAACAACCACTGCACTGTTGGTCATCAATCAGTTCCCTCATGGTCTCCAAACTATATAACAATTCTTTCATTACAGGTGTGACTCCTCTCCTTTTCTTCCCTAAAATGTTCCCTCTTTCTTCCAAAAAAAAAAAAAAATCTCATTATTTGCTGCATGTGCTTCAACATACTGTCCATTCTCAAAGATATAAAGTGTATTTTTAAATTAAGAACAGAGGAAGCAAAATTTAAAGAACAAAACACATTTGGGTAATTTATTAGGTATCATATTCTAGAACCTTCTGATACTTTTCTACATAGATGCTATTTCTCATAACGTGATTAGTTTTTTGTATGCTTTCATCATAGAGGTCTGTTTGCATGGGAAACCATTACTGAACAGCTGTTTTCAATTTGTTTTCACTGTTGAAACACTTGCCGCTGAAATACCTCGTGAGATGCATGAAGATATTGTAATCACCCTGTGATGGGATCCAACAAGTCATTACCTTCTTCATATCGGGTCGAAATGTCTATGCTGTGTCACATCTTTTCATTTTGTGTTATTCAGAACGCATTTTTGGAAACTGACTCAATTTTGTAGAACATGGACTTTGAAACTTGTGGAAAATGCAATGACTGTGTGGAAATGGTGATACGTTGGTTTCCACAAATTTTGTTTTCTACCGCATGCCCAAGATCATGGTCAGTCAGAGATGACACAAGCGTCATTCACTGCACACCTTCTCCCAACCTTCACTGAATAATTCCACACACTTATGAACATTACCATCACTTTATGGATCTGGTGATGAATTTCCACCAGTATTACATTTTTTTGTTGTCAGACATGTGATAAATGACCTTATTTCAAACATGGTAGGCCTACTGAGCGTGGTGGTGTAACGGTTAGCGTTCTGGCCTCACATTCGGGAGGACGGCGGGTCGAATCCCCGTCTGGGCATCCAGATTTGGGTTTTCCATGGTTTCCCAGATCACTCCAGGCAAATGCCGGGCTGCTTCCTTCAAAAGGCCATGGCCAAATTCCTTCCCATTCCTTGCCCCCCATCCTTTCCTGTCTCTAAAGACCTCGCGGTTAAGAGACGTTAAGCAGTGAAAAAAAAATGGCATTCAGACCATACATTTATTTTAATAACAGAAAGGTATGGCGAATGCTATAAAATATGCATTACATGATAATTTGTATATTATTATGGAGTTTAGGGGAGCAGACACAACCAAAATCCAGTCAGCGATACCTATTGTAAAGGGAGGAGCAGAGATTATCTGGAAGGCCTCTGTATAGAATATGAAATGAGGTAAGAAATCACTCACGTCACAAAACAATATATGAATTGATGGCTGCATCGGGACACCATAAGAGGCTTGAGATAAGCTTTTATGAGACACTGTAACTAATTTACATTTGCAACGGTCTGTGAATTTAAAGAAATTTGCTACATGGGCAGAAAGCATGTGTGTCTTATCAAGAATGTGGTTTTAACAGAACGCACAAAATTTACCTCTTTTTGCACGTACGATGTAGACAGAGATGGGGATATGAGAGTGAGAGAGAAAACTTACTCGAGTTCCTATGAGAATTACAGAAGTGCTACAAATTTATCCACACTATTACTGCATAGCAAAAGTTCTGATTCCTGGTATGCGTGAGCAGAAAAAATGGTTTTAGCTAATACAAAAATTGTTTAGAAGTTACTATTTATATAATTTTGTTCATATGTTGGAGCCTATCAAGAGATAAGCCAAACAAAATCAACATTTGATAAATTTTTTCCATTCATGTATTGTTTCGTGACAGGTGAGTGGTTACTTGCCTCAGTTCACATTCTGTACGGAGGATTTCAGAGTGATCTCCGCTTCCTACCTCAAAAAAAAAGGATCGCTGACCAGACTCCGACCATCTCTGCTCCCCTGCACTGCATAAATATTATGTGAATTATCATGTAATGCACATTTCGTATCACTGGCTGTATCATTCGGTTAATTCACTGTTAGAGCCATCAGAGTCCTCTTTGAGATCATCTCATAGGTGAGAAATGGCCTCCTGGCATCATAGACACTGGACAATCTCTTGGCTTCAATTTCTGATAATACTCTCTACTTGCTTCACCTCCACCGATGAACCCATCACTTTTTATTTTACTCTGTGTATGTTCAAAAATCTTAGGAAAAGATAGGCGATTGCAGGTTGGCACAGTCACATGAACACGGAATAATTTTGAAACACAATATTTACAGGATGGTCATCAAACTTCAACTGACAAGTGTGAGCTTGGTGCCAGTTGGCAGAGTCAAAGGTGGCTGAAGAGGGAATTCCAACTGTTACAATTGTCGGGTTGATGATTGTTATGCAGACTAAGTATATATTGCAAGTCTTTGTTGCAAAGCATAGAAATGTGGAGCTGTCACATAGATTGAGGTGGTTAGTTTATGTGGACTAGAAGTGGATTGAGGTTAGTGGATCTACTGAACCGATTGCTGTAGTAGGAAATAAAACTAATCTCTTTTTATGGTAGGATTGAATGTTTTTGCTTTCTTCAAGGTCTCACACACCAATGCATTTACCTCTTCGGGTACACTCTTTGTTATGGATAAAATGGCTTTCCAAAACCAATAAAGAGGGTGCAGTTTAAAGCCACTAACAATGCAAATTGATAATGTAAACATAATAATAAGGGACTTTCCAATTCAGAATTAAACAAACACTGTAACAATATGTCGAAAATAAAAGTTATAAAACTAAAGTGTTTGGAAATAGCCACATTCATTTTCACTAGTAATACTGATGAAGACAACCACTTTGACATCAGGCTTATGTAGTCTAAGAATTTTACTAAATGAGATAGCCATTTGAAAGTCTGTTTCACCACGTGTTCGGCATGGTATGAGCTGACAATTGAAAACATATTAAAACAGTGGGAAGTTAGTTACACGAAAGAGATACACCAAATTTAACTAGGTAGTCAACATCGACAAACACATTCTGACCAAAATTAGAGTTCATAAGTAAATTCTAAGTATGATTTTAAAGGGGGAAAGAAAATATTTTTATAAAAAAACTTAGAATGATAAAAGTATGCTTAAACAATAGAGAAAAATAAATAAAATAATAATATAATAGCCATTTGGAGTAAAATTACATTTAAAAGAAGAAAAATATGATTTTAATGTTTAATTTCCAGTAGTGACCTTGACATGTGTAAAAACAAACTAATAACTCGTAAACAAGTGGGATTACAAGAAAAATTGATGTAACTTAAAATACTCGCAATAAATCATACTGCAACATACCATATTTTCAGTGAAATCTGAATAAAATAGTATACCATGACAATAGGGGAATTTTGAGATTCACAGGACTGTCGTTTACCATGGCAAAAGAACAATGTTCCAGAAGTTTTCAGTCGGAGAGTATATAAAGTTGCCATTTTCTTGCCTCTTGGCCAGTCACCAGGCACGCCAGTTGCGGAACAACTTTCAAAGATATAGGTCAAACCTGTGTCACGTAACATAATGTGACATTGGACTTGGAATAAATTTCATGATAGTTATGATGTTCAGTGATAGAAATTTTTGCTAACAATGTCTGGCCTACCAAATATTCAAATAGAACAATTTTTGTGAACTCACTCTAAACTCGGTTGCAATTCAATTTTAGATTGCAAGAGTGAATGCATTTATGTCGGTGTGGGTGACTTGATGAATAACCTGCAGAGTTCTAATGTGTTTCGAAGTCCAATCTAGTATCCAACTATCACTGCAAAAACGTGTGATCTGATACCAGTTTAACTTCAGAACTTTAAAGAATGTATTGATGTATTATCAGCAGTGACTTTTCATTTTTATGTTATACCCTACCGTTACCTGTTGCAGTTATTTCAACAGTTTGGCAACAGATTTCAAATTAACCTAGCAGAAACTTTTATTTAAGCATCAGATTAACAAACATTTTCATCCCTGGTCACAGCTTATGTAAGAATCTTGTGCATACTCCAAACAGACTTTTACATAACATCTTCTGATATTACTGACAGTAACAGTGTTTTTGAACTAGGGATATCCAGTGTATAGGTTCTTTCCTTCCAAACATTCATTGAGGGAAACTCCTGTGTACAAGGTTGTGTACAAATCACTCTCTTCCTCAGTATTTCAAGCATTTTCTTTTGATGGGAAGAGTTTGTTGTGTGTCACTTCAAACTCTGATGTTTTGTCTTAGGTTCATATCCACAAAACCTAGGTTCATCACCTGGTATCATGTGACTGAAGCTTTCTAATTCCTAGTCAGTATAGTACAGAAGATAAGACACACCCAATTGAATTCCTGCTCATGTGTGAAGTTCTTTGGAACCATATTGGCACAAACGTTTCCTATGCTCAATTTCTATGCTTAACTCTGATGTATGGTTAACCAGTTAAAACTTGTTACTGCTTATTCTCAACATCAGTCAATGATATGAGAGCAGAAGAGTCCTCACAATAGCCACTTTGATGTCTGTTTATTTGAATAAAGGCTTTCCTATAGGAGGTTCATCTTTCAGCCCTCTAAAAACCTTTGTGCCATCTGAACTCTTGTGGCATAGATATAAAATCTACTTAAATCCTTTGTAACTTTTCTCAAGTTTAGCTTTTGTTGCTGCAGGAATATTTCTAAATTTAAAATATTGTTAATGCTATGAAACATTGCTATTGTGAAAACTGGTATCCTTAAAAACAGAAGGACAAGTGTTCTTTTGATTTACTTCATTCTGTGCGGTTATGTAATGTTGACCGACTATCAGTGTGAACAATATGTATAGATTGAAAATAGTGTAATGGTGAAAAAAACAATATGACATACTTTTCTTCTCTCTTCAAACTATCAGAATTCTTTAATTTTTGTATAACATCATTGTCAGATCTCCCTCAAATCACATCCCTTGTTTTGAGAATGCTGGTTGCTGCATTGTTTAAGTTACCAACTCGTTCAACAATGCGTTGTGATCTGATGGTGTTGCTATCAGTCAGTGAAACTAACTTGCTAGTAATTGGTGTTTGAGACATACAATTTTTTGAAATGCAGATATAAGGATTCATTCCAATAGAGAAAAATTACTCTAAAATCCATAATCAGGATAGCTGGTGCACTAGCACCGTATACTGAAACTGCACTGGCCATGCCTACCCAAGTTCAACATACTATTGTGCTATTGGGCTCAGTCATAATGATGGGTTTCCATACGGTAATGTTTAGTACAAACCATATGATTTATGAAATTTGTGCAGGACAGGTCAGAAGTCATAACCACTTCTGAACAAAGAAAGACGCAACTATAAAACTTTAAATAGTATGTGAATATTATGTGCCATATATAGATTAGAATTCCACTTGAAACATATTAATGAAGTTGATCTTGCAGTCCCTGTAAGTAGCTGATTATTCAGTGGCTAATATTACTGAGTAGTGCTGATTTGCTGTATGCTGAGAATTCCAGCATTAATGCCCTGTATTTCTTGAGCACATGAAGAGAGAACTTTCCATTGAAGACAGAATTAGCAAGGATTGACATAAGTTTCACTTTTTTTTCCTTTTCTTGATTTGGAGATATTTTATTTCAACCTATCTTTTAATGTTGCCTTTCGTAATCTTTCTTGAAATTTAGGTGATAAGAGGAGCAACTGTGTTCTTCCTGTTACGTATTAATATGTTCTAAGCTCTTTTGTGTAAATTGTAGGTACAGAAAGCTGTTTCATAAATTTATCATTACTTTTAGCTGTGTCTTTTCCCCTAGTTTCCAATTTGATGTGAGATGAAACGCAGAACAGAAGAAATAGTAAAACAGGAGAATACTTCAAGTGGCGGATATTGTGCCCCACCTCGACCTCGAGGCAATGGCAGTGCATGTGTTGCTAGCGACACGGCAGCTGCCACATTGTCCGCCCATTCTAATGCGAGAATACTATCATCACTTGCAGGTGCGTTGACATTGCATTTGATTATTTTTGTAGATACATTTCTTACATTTGCTGACACTACTATTGAGAATCAGTTTGAAAGAATTTTTAGAAATGGTTTGCTGGGCTTTTGTATGTTTGGTGTTGGAAATTTAATGATTGTATGTTCTCAGACATATTTTGTTGAACTAAGAACTGTATGCAATTAGAATTAATAGTGAAATAAAAACTATTATGAGAAGGATGTAGTAATGTATTCTGAACCTGACATCTAAGAGTGTGCAACATGATAGTTGAATCATCAGAGTAAGAATCTTATTTTTCTGACTTCAGCTGTCCAATACTTCAAAGGTGCTTTAAGGTGAATACATTATACATTTGAATAGGGGAATAACCACTGCTTACCAAAGATGAGGTTGCTGCGGTGTCAGAACATGGAAAAACACTTACACATATAGAGCTTGAAATTTTCAATATCATAACCCTTTTTCAACAATGTGGTTGCTACCTGGTGAGTGCTGGCAGCCAATGTAGACACCGACCCATGGTCAGCAGCTTGTGGTGAGGGACAAAACAACATGGTGGGAATTATGGGTGGGAGTTTGAAGGAGTGACCTGAGAATTATAAGCATATTGTGGGTCAGGTCATGGACCTGCAGAAGAAGTTGACATAAAATGTTGTTATTGACCAGTAAATCTTTCAAATGAATATGAAATATATATATATATATTATATGCAAAACAATAAAAACAAAGCTGTTACAACTACTAAATGAACAACTCTGGTGAGCGGTAGTTCTGTTGGAATATGGAAGGTGTGGGGAATGGGTGGAGTGGAAGGAAGATTACTATTACTATTACTCTGCGATTCACTAAAAGTGTGTGGCAGAGGGTGCATTGCACCTATCCGAAAGGGTAATAGTTTGGAAGGGATATATGGGATATATGGCAGGAGGCGCCCATGGGCTATTGTGAGGAACCATCCCAGCATTCGCGTGGAATGATCTGGGAAAACCATGCAAAACCCAGATCAGGATGGCCGGAGAGCTTTATCGAAAACTACTCCTGTCGGATTTTAAGCTTACTCGCCTGATAAATCCTTTCTATTCCATTCCCTAATCGCTCGTGGAAAAAATGAATACAGAAAATAATCGGTTCTGGCCCTGATTTCTCTTATTTTATTTTCACGGTCATTCCGAGATACGAATGTTGCTGGTAGCAATATTTCTTTGCTGTCATTCTGAAATATGTCAGTCGTGAATTTTTCAATTAGCTTCCGTCGAGAGCAACGCCTTCAGTGTTCCAGGTCTTCCCAACCTAACTCCTTCAATGTCGCACTTACGCTTTCCCTCCAACTATATATACCTGTCACCAATCTCTGGACCCTCTCTAATGCCTCCATTAACCCCTTTTGATGGGGACCCCATACAGAATAACAATATTCCAAGTGAGGACGCACTAGTGACTTATATGCAATCGATTTAACTTCCGGGGTGTATTGTTTTAAATTACGACCTAGAAATCGGAGCATATGATTTGCTTTCCCAATTACATTCTCGATATGTTCATTCCACGACAAATTATTACGAATTGTTACCCCTAGGTATTTAGCAGAATCTACAGTTCTAAGGACAGTACCATTAATTGTATATTCAGAGCTAAATGGTGTTGCCTTTTTACTTATACGCATGACTTGGCACTTTTTAGCGTTTAACTCCAACTGCCAATCTTTATACCACGCAATTATTTTCATAATATCGTCTTGTAACAAAGTGCTGTCTTCCTGGGTTTTGGTTTCACGATAAATAATAGCATCATCGGCAAATAATCTTTTCATCCCCCTTATTATGTCACACAAATCATTAATGTATATGAGAAACAGCAGAGGCCCTATCACGATTACTGGGTGTTATAAGACATGAGGGCTGTCTGGTACCCAATTTATACTGGCACACCTTCTGAGTTTGGAGATGCTGCTTCGGTCTGAGAGGATTCTGATGGCATGGATGGTGAAGCAAGAACTGAAATTGTTTGTATCGTGTTGTAGCATGATGAGATACTGAATGGTGATGGTTCTGGGTAAATACAGTTTGTCTGTGTTCGTTCATTCTGCTTGCCAGTGGATTTATGGTCAGACCTATAAATGAGGCTGGACAATGATTGTAGGTTAGTTAATATATTAAATGGGAGGATACACATGTGTTAAGTCCTGTGATGGGGAAGCTTATGGTTTCTGGGTTAGTGAAGGTGGTGGAGGCCTGGTGTATGTTGCACAATTTGCAGAAAGAAGCTTTGGGGTTGTCTTGCAAGCCAGGGAAGCCCATTTTTATGGACTAGGAGTTAACTGAGGCTTGAAGGTCTACTAAGTAGGTGGGGAAGGGTTTTCGGAGGACTGTTCTCATTTTAGGGCAGGCTCAAGGCATGTCATAACCTTGTCAAGGACTTGGTTGACTGATTCCAGTTCAGGAATGTACTGGGTTACCACATCTGGTCTGTGGTTATTTGTTGATGGTTTGGGTTGGTTGATAGGTTGAGTGGGTTGTTAATGTGCCACGTGACCATTGTTTATGAACTAAATTTGGTGGGTAATTGGGTAGTTGACTAAATTTGAAAAATAGGTTAATACTTCACCTTATTATCTATTTTACTCAAAAACCATCTTATTTTGTAAAGAATCGAACATTTACATTATGTATTTTGCATTTGTAAAAGGGAATTTAAATTTAGCTCAAAAACGCTCTAGACTGTCATGGCGTCTTGGATGACGTCATAGCGTCTGATATGAATGTAAACAGTGGTGTACGTATATGGCAGGTGCAGATTTTCTTTAGTTAAACATGAGTTCCTCATTTTATAAGTACTGTGTAGTGCCGAAGTGTAGAAGCACAACAATAAAAACACCAGATAAGTTATTTATGTATGTTCCAAACAATGAAAAAATACGGGAGAAAGTAGTTAAAACTTGCAAGGAGGGAGGATGCTCACAGTTTACCTGCAGACAGAAGTATCTATTTTTGTGAAGACCATTTTGATGTAAGTGTTTGTGCATAATATATTTCTAAATCCAAAGCAAAAATGATGAATTTTGCAGAACCACTACTTTTCAAGTAATGATAATGTGATAAGGTATGAGTTGAGTTTGTTTTGGTTTTATGTTCTAAAATCTTTCTTTAGTGTTATTTTTCATAGAATAAACATCATTAAGTGGTGCCACAATCTGATGATAGATTCTTAAGCAGCTTGACGAAACAATTCGAAAATAAAGAATAATTGTTTTTAATATCCCTCTTGGTTCTCAAGATATCGTCAGTGAAAGCTGATGTTGTTAGGCTGATATGAAGCTTAGAGCAGACTGGAAACTGGCAGTACCATAGCTTTAAAATTTACCACACCTGTTTTTGAGGATATATTTTTCTAGAAAAAGTTTATATATATTAGACATTGGGATAGGAGAAAAACCACCGCTTACCAAAGATGAGGGCTCCAGCGGCGTCAAAACACGAAAAAACACACAAACACAAACATAATACAAATTTTCGAGCTTAGCTCTTCATCAGGTTGTAGGATGAGGTGGCTGCCCCGCGGAAGCTAGCAACCAACTGAAGAGACCACACGGGGTGCACATGGTCGGCTGGTCACAAACCGGGCAACCCTGGACGCCCCATAGTTGCTGCTTATGGTTCTCCGACCGAACGCATTTCCGCCCTGGTAGACCAACACCTACAGCCTATTGTAAGCCAGCTCCCCTCCCACATCAAAGACACCCGGCATTTTCTTTCCCGTTTATCCACAGTTCCCGTCCCTCTTCCACCTGACTCCCATTCTGTTACGATTGACGTGACCTCCCTATACACCAATATTCCCCACTGCCATGGCCTCAGCGCCATGGAACATTTTCTTAGACCAGCGTCCCCCTAATAGCCTCCCGTCCAGATCATTCCTAGTCTACCTGGCCGAACTAATTTTAACTAACAACGTTTTCACCTTTGATGGCAAAATCTACCGACAAGTCAGCGGCACTGCCATGGGCACCCGCATGGCTCCCTCCTACGCCAACTTATACTTAGGCCGCCTAGAAATGTCCTTCTTAGCTGCAGCCCTTTTGAAACCCCTGCTATGGGTCAGATTCATTGACGATATTTTCATGGTCTGGACCCACGGGGAAGACAACCTTCTCCTTTTCCTCAATAACCTCAATAATGCCAGCACTTTGAAATTTACATGGAATTACTCCCACACCCAGGCCACTTTCCTGGATGTCGACCTGTCCCTCTCTGATGGCGGCATCAATTCTTCGGTACATATAAAACCCACCAATCTACAACAATACCTCCACTACGACAGTTGCCATCCTAATCACATCAAACGCGCCCTCCCATACAGCCTGGGAATCCGGGGCAGGCACATTTGCTCCAACGAACAGTCCCTTAAGCAGTACACTAATAACATTTCTGAAGCCCTAATATCCCGCAATTATCCCCCTGATTTAGTTCATAAACAAGTTACACGAGCCACATCAGTACCGACACAATCCATCAACACCCCACAACCATCAAGAACCAACCAAAGCCCAGTTTTGGTCACCCGCTACTTCCCTGGCTTAGAATCCATCAACCGAATCCTAAGACAAGGATATGATCTCCTCCGAGCCTGCCCGGAAATGAAAACACTCCTACCACAAATCCTTCCCCAGCCCCCCAGAACCTGTTTCAGTAGACCCCCCAACTTGAACCAACTCTTGGTCCATAAACATGGAACCCCTCAGCCCACAAGGACAGCCCCAAGGATCCTTTCCGTGTAACAGGCCCCGTTGCAAACTTTGCATGATGCACCCGCCTTCTACCACCTTCACCAATCCCGTAACAGGGGAAAGCTTCTACATCACTGGATCAGGCCACCTGCGTAACTTCTCACCTGATCTATCAACTTACCTGCAACCACTGCCCAGCCTCCTACATTAGGTCTGACCACAAATCCACTAGCCATCCGGATGAATGGACACAGACAATCGGTCTGGACTGAGAACCCTGACCACCCTGTTTCTTTTCATGCCACCACTCATAACACCAACAATTTCAACACCTGCTTCACAGTCCGCGCCATCAAAGTACTCCCAGACAAAAGCAGCATCTCAGAACTGAGGAGGTGGGAACTGGCCTTTCAGTACCAACTGGGGACCAGACAACCACCTGGACTAAATTTAAGATAGCTCCAATTTTCCTCTCCCCTCCGACCTTTGCCCCTTACCTGCCATCATTTCCCACAAAACCATCGCTCACCAGAGCTTTCTCTTTTTGTACGTAGATCTATTGATAAAAAAATTTTTCTCTCGTGTGTTTTATATTAATATATTTTTTCCGTGTGCAGTATTTTTTCGTGTGTAATATTTTCAATAATTTTGCGTGTGGAATAATTCTTTATGGGGGCACTTATAGATTCGTTTTCAGTAGATTCCACCCCCCCCCCCCCCCAGTGTTTTCCTTGGTTTGTTTTATGCCAGTGACCTTATGACCGCAACCGCGTTTCCACTGTGCAGTCTAATTATCATTTTCGGGCTTAGGTCCTTCCACCCCCACCCCCGCCTCCCGCCATGTTGTTTCTCCCCCCTCCATCTCCACCCCGACCAGCCGACCATGTGCACCCCGTGTGGTCTCCTCAGTTGGCTGCTAGCTTCCGCGGGGCAGCCACCTCATCCTACAACCTGATGAAGAGCTAAGCTCGAAAATTTTATTGTTTGTGTTTGTGTGTTTTTTCGTGTTTTGACGCCGCTGGAGCCCTCATCTTTGGTAAGCGGTGGTTTTTCTCCTATCCCAATGTCTAATATATATATACACACACAGATGTGTAAAGTGCTTTGTTTCCTAATAGCATGGGTTAAATGGTAGAGTTTTATCAGTGATTGATGTCTGGTATCCAGGATATTATGGTATGCCAGTTCCCATCTCCAAAGTTCTGATGAAGTGGTGGTTTTGAGGAAAACTAATTCCTCCCACAGTAAAGCAGTTGATGTTAGATTGGAAGCTATCGGCATGTTCTGACACTGGCGGGTGTGGCCATTCATTCTGACTGTTTCTTTGTAGTGAGAACTGTATAGGAACTAGCACAGTAGCAGGTTAGTTAGTATATGAGGCACATTGTGAAACACATAGCATGACCAATGATGGGGAAGGCTTACTCTGTGGTACAACTAGAATATGTTATAGGAGGTGGATGAATGATGGCAGGTTTTGCAGCGAGGTCTGTTGCATGGAAAAAATTCATGTGATGGTTTTGGAGAATCTGAAAGATGGTATTTGTGGACCAATATGTTCACACTTCTCAGTAAGCAGAGAGTTTTCCATTCCCCATCAGTCCTAATATTGTCACCTTTTTGAGATTTTTCCATGTTAAATTCAGAAACCTATTTGCCCCACAAACCATTTCCATGCCTCTCCAAACTAAATTCGCAGATACTATTCTTTCAGTCTTGTCTCTCCCCGAATATTCTACCAAATAGTTTAACCATAAAACTTCTAGTTTCAGATTGCTACCGATAAACTCAGCTTTCTCTCCATGCATTCCACTTCACACAATCCCTTATCCTCACCCAGCTCCAACAATATATTAAAATGGCAAATCTACATTCCTACCAACTTGTTATCCTCTACAAAATAATCAGCCATTCATCATATGCAACATATCTTGTCACAATGCAGACAAATGCACATCCAAAATCACCTGTGGAAGCTATCAGCTCTTGTTAAGAGCTATTTGACTCTAGGTCTGTCACTCCCCTATCAGCACTTCACTCCTGCACATCACACACCAACTCCACCCCTAGTTGCCAAAACTCCATGCCTGGCTAACTATCTCAATCTTCCCCATTGAAGCACTCTACCACTCAAAAGCCCCACCCTTCCTTCAGTTAAATCTCAACAGTATGCGATTAATCTTTCCCCAACTCTCTGACTCAATCCTATCCAAGGGACTCAATTTTTCTCCAACTCCCAAATTTGACTACACTAATTTGGACCAGGATTCATTAGTATTCTGCCTCTCTCACCAACGGCAGTATCACTTTGCCATCAAAGGAGAAAGCAATAGTGGATATAGCGAAATTGGGTCCAGCCTAAAACAATTCCGACGTTCATCTTCACTATTTCCACCATTTCTCCCAACCCTTCTTTCTATTTCAGGAGTGTCTCACATCCACTCTGTCCTAACCATCATTCATAAACTCCACCCCACATTCCAAAAACCTGGGCACCACGGAGAACTCGAGCCACTAGAGAACTGTCCAGAAATCATAACATCACAATTTTCCCTGCCTGCAAAGGCTCAACAACCATAGTAATGGACTGCAATGCCTCTGAGGCTGAGGCAAGCAGTCTGACACTAACACCTTCTGACTACACTACGACCTCACCAATCTGCCAGGAAATAAAAACACAAAGCCTCACTTCTCAGTTCACCTGCCTCCTGACTCCCCAGAATTCTACACTCACCCTGTACTGTTTAATCAAAATCCAAAAGGTTGGCAATCTGGGGCATCCTACAGCTGAAGGATATGGGTTGGCCACTGAACAGATTTTCATCTGGGTGGATCAGAATCTTCAACCCTTTGCACAGAATCTTCCCTTCTATGCCAAAAACAACCCTCATCACTTCCTTGATCATCTGTCTACAGTCCTCACTCCTCTACCTACAGATGCCTTTCTTGTCTCCATCAATGTAACTTCCCTCTTTACAAACATTGCCCATGGTCAGAGTCTCAGTGTCCTGGAATACTTACTAGATCTGCAACCCCACACGACCTTCCCAGTGCATACTCATTTGCATCCTTGGCTCACCTGATTATATCTAAAAACTTTTCTCCTTCAATCCTTGGCCCTACCATGGGCACCCACATGGCCCTGTCCTATTCCTTGGTCGCCTGAATCACTGTGTGATTCATATACATGGCCCCACAATGAAAACCAAAATGTTACCTCCTGTACAACCTTGCCATCCATGGCAGACAAAGCAACTCTCATTCAAAATGAATTGCCACAGATAAACAGTCTACACCAGCAACATATATCTTATAGTACCAGAAAATGTCAATAACCATGAATCTAACAATAACTGCTTTTCTGTGAAAGCAATCAGAGCTTTTCCTGAAACTACCACTGCATCAGAACGTCAAGAAATGGAACTTGAGACATCCACCTGGCCTGATTCACTGATAAAACCCTACCATTATTCCATCACTTATTTTACTTTATCTAATACTATTTGTGACAAAATTCTTTCAAATTTATTTACTGTTCACAATAATCAAAAGTAAATTTTTATTTTCAAATGAATATATCAATCTACTCTGACATTTTACCACTCCCTGTGATATATATAGTCTTTTCCTGGGATATATCGATAGTTCACTTCACAAAAGTTCACCTCCACCATCCCCGCCATTTTCTCCAATGCCTAGCCAGCCATGAGGTAAGCTTCGACATGGGCACACCTTTCTAGCCAAATGGCAATAACTCATTACGCACCAAAGTTGAAGGCTGCAACAAATATGCAACACTCAAGACAAACACAAACATATATTATTCCAGTTTAAATTCATTTAGGGAGGCGCAAACCACATTATTTATTATTATTTGTTATTTATATTTCCAAGAAGCCATTTCCATTTTGCTTAGTATCATTAACTTGTAATTTTGACTGCTTATGTTCATTGGTTTCCATTTTTTTTTTCACTACATGTAATATGTTTTCTCAAGACTTTCATGTTTACTGATTAATTTTTTCAATCACTACACCTAACCTTATTAAATTTGCCTAATTTTAAGCATACTCCAACATTACTCTTTTTTTACTGATTTGTAACATTCTCAATCAGTCTGTTTCTGACCCCCCCCCCTCCCCCCACTTTATGTTAAGCGAATCTGGCCCTCTGTCTCTGCTTGGTGGCACATTTGTTGAGTCTATTTTCTTCTGTTGATAAAGGGTTTATATTAAAAAATGTCTATTTTAAGTTTTTGCTAATTCTTTTGTGTACCTAACCAAATCTGCTTCCTTCTCTATTAAGCAATGGTTCCTCTCTGTACCATTTTTACTTTAATTTTCTAACTAGCACCTTTTGTTTCCATCAAATTCATATTCAGTTATGTAAGAATAATAACAGGAAGAGAAAAACCTCACCTTTTCCTCTCTCAGATCTGCTGCACTCTTCTCTTCATCAACTTCAGCATTAGTTGGTTTGGAATTACCAGTTGCAGACTTACTTTCTGTGTCAGTTTCATTAGCTTCTTCCTCACTATCTGCTTCCTCTTCATCTAAATCACTCTCTCCATCATCTGGAAATGTTGCAGATTGTTTAGTTAGTAAAAAACTATATCATAACCAAAAGAATTCTGCTTTTCAATATTTTTATTAAAAAGAAAATTAAAAAATAAATAAATTGTGGGGATAATTTGCTCTAGTCCAAAAGAGTAAGAGTTCAAATGCTACATATGAAAAATAAATAGAAAATAAATAATGAATTTGAATGTAATATACAATAATGAAAAAAAGAGGGGCCTAAAAATAAAACTATGAAACTTCTTGAAAATGGTGGATACCAAAAGTCATTTTTAATTATTTTATGAGAAAAAATATTTTTAATAAAATAAAAACACAAAAAGTTATGCGACACAGAACACCAATCACAGTCTGTGGCAATACACCTCAGCATGCACAAGTTTTGCTCTCTGTGTTAAGCATCTGTCGACAATATGTGCCTATTATATTTAAGGTTTTAAGTCATTAAATTACTTAATTCTGATTATCGATCCATAAAACAAATAATACTTTGAATCAAAATCTGGATTTGCCAAAACAAATAGCTCTAATTTGCTCAAAACCAAAGTCACAAATATTTTCGCATAAAACACTGATTTTTGCACAGAAAAATTCTGGAAGATCTAATCTTTCTTCAAAGAATAAGTACTCAAAAATTTTAAGTGCAATTTTGTGCTGAAAAGTGTACTTTTTGTCATTCGGAAATTTATATAACCTGGAAAGAACTGTTGTTATAAACTAAATATTGTTTTGTAGGACTAATATAAGCAGAAATATTGTTTTGTTGTTGTTTTTGTGGCTTTAGGGCGCATCGACAACGAGGTCATTAGCGCCCTAACAATGACCAGCAAAGGCTGTGGTTAAAATTCATAATAAAAGTACTGTCTGCATGGTCGACTGTAAAGGGGCCGACCATACAGAGAGCACATAAAATAAGATGTAGCCCTAAAGGGGCCACCTGGAATTAAGACCGTTGTACACCTGGGTGGCTGTAGAGGAGCCAAACAGATTCGCAGAAGACTTAAAACACTGCATATCACGCTGGCTGTAAAAAGGCCAGCGCGAAATGAATTAAAACAAAATAAAAATTAGAACAAAGCACATGGATGGTTGGCTGTAAAGGGGCCTCCCATCCATTCTAAAACTAGGCCGACCTGCCTAAAATTTTAGATATCAGGCCGGCAGATACACAGAACTTTAAAACCTTGGCCACATTGCTGGTCTCATTATTTAAAATCAGGGGCAGATTGTTGGCCAGGCCAACGTCAGCCCTCAAGTCTATAAAAGATACACAATCTATTAAAATGTGGCGCACCGTCAAAGGTACGCCACAAGCATCACATTCGGGTGGGTCCTCCCGGAGGAAGAGAAAGCTGTGTGTCAGAGGGCAGTGCCCTATACGGAGGCGAGTGAGAAGAACCTCATCCCTCCTCGCCCGCTGGAAGGAGCTGCTCTACGGCTGAACAGTCGGTTTGACCAGCCGGAGCTTATTATGCTCTACCTCCAGCCACTGCCTCTGCCAAACGTCAAAAACCAATCTTTTCCGCGCCGAGGCAAGGTCAGACTTTGGGACCGGATCAAAGTCAATTCTGACCTTGTTGCAGGCTAACTTGGCAGCTTCATCAGCTGCCTCGTTCCCCCTGATTCCCACATGACCAGGTACCCAGCAGAATACGACCTCCTTTCCAAAAGATTGGAGGGAAAGGAGGACGTCCTGGATGTCCTGGACTAGACGATCTGCTGGGTATATGATTACTAAGGCTTGAATACAGCTGAGAGAATCACAACATATGATGTATTTCCGAAAATGACTTAACTTCATATGCTGGAGCGACTTTAACAGGGCATAGCACTCGGCAGTATAAACACTGTACCTGCTATCCAGCTTGTATGTGTAAGTCGCTCGAGGGAACACTACAGAGCAGCCAACTCTGTTAGCCTGCTTAGACCCATCCGTATACACTGGGGTAAAATCCTGATACGGGTTTAAAATGTTACTAAAAACTCTGGTAAAAACACTGTCTGCGGTAGACAGCTTGTTGACATTTCTAAAATCATTCTGGGCCTCTTTAAATAGCCAGGGAGGAGATTTACTCCAACCCTGGTGATAAAAAGTGGGAAGCTCGAATCCGTATTGTTCTAAAATAACCTTTGTACGGTAGCTGAACGGTTTAGTGGCTCTATGCCGGTTGGTATAGAGCCGCTCGTAGTTTGGATGTAGCACTATGTCGTACACGGGAATGCCAGGAGTTGTGGCAACATGTACATAGTGTTGCACCATGAGGAGATGCCGACGGATGAAAAGCAGAAGCTCGCCAGACTCTGCACAAATGCTGGGTATTGGGCTAGTGCGATAGTCACCCGTGGCGAGCTGAATTCCTGAATGGTGGACACTATCCAATATGTGTAGATAGGTGTCCCGTGCCGAATCGTATACAATTCACCCGTATTCTAATTGCAACCGTACAAAGGCTCGATAAAACTGTAGCAGGCAGGAGTGGTCGGCGCCCCACGACCTGCCACAGAGACATTTTAAAACGTTTAAAGCTTTCAAGGCTCTGGCTCTTACATCTTTAAGATGTGGCAGCCAGCTGAGCCTTGCGTCTATATTGAGGCCTAGAAAACGAACGGTATCAGTAAAATGTAAAACGGTGTTCCTAGGGTAAGGTGAGGCTTTGGTAAAAGGCTTCTGCTGCGAGTAAAAAGTACACACCGGGTTTTCTCAGCGGAGAAACGAAAACCGGTGTGCACTGACCATTCGTCCAGCCTGTTCAACGCGAGCTGCAACTGCCGCTCAGCGCTTCTCAGGCTGAACGATGCAATAAAAATTAAAAAGTCGTCCACATATAAGGAGTACCGTATGGGACTCCTTATAATGGCTGCAATGCTGTTAATAGCAATGGCAAAGAGCGTAACGCTTAAAACTGACCCCTGAGGGACACCGTTTTCCTGAATAAAAAGATCAAACACCAACTCAGTACCGGAAGAAACGACCTGATAAAAATGATTTTAAAAAAACGGGGCAGATTACCCCTAAAACCCCATTCATGAAACTGTTTTAAAATAACATGCCGCCAGGTAGTATCATATGCCTTTTCAAGATAGAAAAAAACACCCACTAGGTGTTGGCTGCGGATGAACGCATCCTGTATTGCCGAATCCAGGAGGATCAGGTTGTCCAAGGTGGAACAGAACTTCCTGAATCCACACTGAAAGCGGCTCAGCAGATTACGGGATTCAAAACAACAGATGAGGCGGCGATTGACCATCCTCTCCAGTGTCTTCCCCACGCAGCTTGTTAGGGCAATACTACGATAGCTACATGGCAACAATTTGTCTTTCCCTGGTTTTAAAATGGGAATTAATTTTGCTTCTTTCCACGAGTCGGGGAAGTGTCCTCCGGTCCATATATCGTTAAAAATTTCCAGAAGGGACTCCTTAGCATCTTTACTTAGATGCCTCAGCATCTGGTACTGGATCAAATCTGGCCCTGGAGCAGTGTCGTTAGCACTATTCAATGCTGACTCCAACTCCCAAAATGTAAATGGGCAGTTGTAGGCCTCTGTATTCGACGAATCGAAGCACAGTATGCGCCTCTCGGCAGCAATCTTGTGTTGCTGGAACCGAGGGTCAAAATTGGTGGACGAAGTTCTCCGCCATCAGCTGCGCTATGCTTCGTTCATCGGTGACTATACGACCGCGATCCAGTAAACCACATACTGGAGGGCAGGAGTACCTTCCAGATATACGGCGGATAGACTCCCATACTTTCAACGAAGGTGTGGAACGTTTTATAGTGCTCACAAAGTTCTGCCATGACATTTTATTGCTCTCCTTAATAACTCGACGCACCTTAGCTCTGGCAATACGGAACGTTGCCAGGTTGTCGGATGTTGGCTGCAACCTCAATCCACGCAACGCCCGTCTGTGACCCTGATTGGCGGATCGACATTTGTCGTTCCACCAGGGGACGCGCGTCCTACACAGCGTTCCGGAGCTTTTCGGCATGGACACGTCAGCTGCCTGGTGAATCACTTCGGTAAAGTGATTCAGCCTTTCCTCAAGGTTGTTATACTCTTTAAGAGTGATGGAGCGGCGGTAGAGTTGCCAGTCGGCTTTTCTGACATTCCATTTGCGTCGGTTATTGCCTCCTCCACGCTCAAACTCTACGTGCATCCATATTGGGAAGTGGTCGCTTCCATGAAGGTCACGATCCACCCCCCAATGCACGGAGTCCGCGATTGAGGGGGAGCACAATGAAAGGTCAATGGCAGAGGACGATCTGGAAGCAGTGGTAAAATGTGTCATTGCACCAGTATTTAGGAAACATATTTCCTCTTGCTCTATTAATCTACCAACCATTCGGCCTCGGGGGCACTCGGCGTTTGAGCCCCACAACGCACTATGTGCGATGAAATCTCCTAGGAGGGGGAATGGCCGAGTAAGCTGCCGCAAGATGTTAAGCAGGTCGTCATATCTGATGGGCGTGTTAGGTGGTAGATAAATAGAGCATACTGTCAGTTGAGTGGGACCATAAATCCTCACTGCCACTGCTTGTAAATCAGAGGTGAGAGCTACAGGTTCAGAGTGGACAGTGTTTCGGACAAACACTGCCACTCCACCCTTCGCTCGATCACCCTCGGTATCGTCCTTACGGTACACGTCATATCCTCTTAGAATAGGTTGGTGTGATGGTCTGAAATGTGTCTCTTGTAGACAGAGACACAAAGGATCAGACCGTGCTAAGAGGTGTAACTCCTCTCTGTGAG
The DNA here is from genome assembly GCA_031002005.1 of Vandiemenella viatica. Taxonomy (NCBI): domain Eukaryota; kingdom Metazoa; phylum Arthropoda; class Insecta; order Orthoptera; family Morabidae; genus Vandiemenella; species Vandiemenella viatica. The sequence goes on from JARYHS010014592.1 coordinate 52,737, forward strand.
CTGTAAAACCATTGATGTTCCACTGGAGTATGGGAGCCATCCTTACCTATTTAACCTCACCCGCCCCGAATCGGGTGAGTGTTCGGTCACTTCCTGCTGAGGAACGGGACCAGACTCATCCACCAGCATCTCAGTTTCTTCCTACCCGGAAGCGGAGACAGACATCTCCGACCCAGAGGACTCCTCAAATTCGTCTTCATTCTTTTTCTTCTTCTTCCTCTTCCCCTTACTCTCCCTACTGCTGGACAGTCTGGGAGGGGACCTGACAAACTGGGACGGATCAGTTTGTCTAAACTTGGGACCTCTGATCTTCTGGTCACCTCTATTTCCACCGGTAGCTAATGGTAACGCGGCCATTTCAATAGAACGCGGTGGAATAGGAGGTGCTGTTAATTTCATTGCTGGTGGAGTCTTTGTTACTGCTGCTGGATTGGTCGAGGTTGCAGATGTGTTGCTAGCGACATCCGCAGTCTTAGGTGTTATGACCTTGGTGGATTTTGCACCACACTTGCATTGACATGAGCACATAGTGCTTGTGCCCATGTCTGCAAAGGATGTCTGCGTAGCAACACTTTCTTTCCTGACGGGAGTAGAGAGCCTCTTGGCAAAGCTTGTTCCAAATATTGGAGCGGCGAGCCCTTTCGCCTTCTTCTTTGCCTCTGCACAAGGTATCCGCTCTTTGGTCTTCAACTCCTGTATCTTGCGCTCTTCAAGATACACTTGACACACTCTACTCCAGGCAGGGTGCGACCCGGAGCAGTTGACGCACATCTGTGGGAGTGTGCAGCTGACACCCTCCTCATGTGCCCCCTTGCCGCATCTACCACAGGTGGGGTTGCCCTTGCATGACCGCGTCGTATGTCCGAACCTCTGGCACTGGAAGCAGCGCATTTGGGTCCGGAACATATGGACGGACGTTCAGATTAATGTATCCGGCTTTAATACACTTGGGCAACACTGGAGTGTCAAACTTTAGGACGAAGGTGGCAGTCTTTTCAGGACTGCCATTTACCCTCCGTGTAATCTGACGCACCTCGACCACTTGCTGATCTTCCCACTCCTTAACGAGTTCCTCGGTTCCTAAATCCATAATGTCAGGGCAAGTGACCACGCCTTTCGAACAATTCAGGTATTTATGGAGTTCGCTTTTAACGGCGAACTCCCCGAGCTTCTCATAGTTAAGGAGCTGGGATGCCTGCATACTGGTGGATGTTTCCAGCAGCAGCGTCCCGTTCCTCAGCTTTTTAACTGATTTTAGGGTACCAACTAACCCTTCCAAACCTTTATTAATGTAAAAGGTGGACACTTTTTGAAATGTCCCCTCTACCCTCTGCATCACAATGAAAGAGTTCGGTATCGAACAAACTTTCCCGTTACTTTTACCATCTGAAATGGGACGGCTATCAACCCTGACCCGCTTCTTGGAATTGGGTGTATTTTTATTAGCCTGCGGCACACCCGTACTGCAGGGTTCTTTGGTTTTTTGGTCAAGCTGAATTTTTGGTACCACGAGTAAAACCAATATAAGAATGAATGCTTATACCACAGGGGTGCGCAACGGCCCCTGAGGTTGCATGTTAGCGAGTGAATTCCCTCTCCACCCATTCAACTCCTTGGCACGTGGCTGACCTAGAGGTTGAGGGTTTTTTTTATAGAGGTTTTTACCGTCCTCGCAATCCGGGCGATTAAGCCAAGATGTCCGTTCTCCTAGGCAAACAACATTCCACCGCCACGCCCTACGGTGGTCGTTGAAGCATGGTAGGAGTTTACAGTGTGGGAAATTTGCGGCGTTCACAAGTTTCCAGCTCGGGCACTGCGGGTTCGCCAAACCTGTACCTGGCACTTGCGTACCAGGCCCCTGTGGGGAAATATTGATTTATTCCTGTGCACATATATAGACAGTGCACACATTGTAAATGCATTAATCCACAATCGAAACTATTAAAATTTCTTGGAATGAATTCAGTGTGCATTTACATACACACCTGCCAACTTGTAAAATTGTGTTCCCGTAAAGACCCTGGACCACAAAATTTTTAAACTCTACATTTAATCAACCATGAACTAAATGTCTAGAAATTTGTAAATAGAACATTTAATTGAAATCTTGTCCACTTACTTCATATTATTTGTTGACAAACATTACTTTTAAGAAAAAACTTTTATGCATCATCTTAACTTTAAAATGGGTAGAAAGTAAAACTTTTGTCACTAAGCACTGGACCTATTTACATTGTTCAACATATTATATATGTGCTTTCAATCAGAAATCAAAGAAGAAGATGTGGCTTTCTCCACTTTCTTAAGAAAGTTTGGAGAAAAACTAACTGCATAACTAGGACCAGAATTAATGTTCTTCAAACTGGAAACAGTCTCTAGGATTTCATTTGAGCGGCATAAAGCCAACTGTGTTCTATTCTTTTTTAACCAGACTGAAAACAGTTTACTCTCAGCACTGCTGTGGTGTATGGTGAATTTGGACGACCTTGCTCTGAAAATCCTAATTTTTTTCGTGTTTATTGTCATACAATGTAACAACAATGGGATATAACTTTGTATTGGTATCATTGCTTCCATCTGTTGCCAATAAAAAGGGACGCTTCACAACTTCAGATATTGTGTTATCAGGCATTTCTTTTAAAATTCAAGTTATTTTCGTGTGACGACAGCCATATTTTTTCACAACGTCTGACAAAGGAAATATCCTTCTGAATAAGACACCTGTATGATCAGTTACACTTAGTGGAACATTGTGTTCCACCAAAAATGCAGTGAACAAATATTAGACTTTAATTACACCTGAATTTCCAGACTTGGCGAAAAAAGTGTTTTCTGCATTTCATAAGAGTGGCCAAATAATTTCTTCCATTATGTGCTGTGTTAATTTCACATCCACATAATGCACAAAATGCAAATTTTCCCTCTTTTCTCGATTTTAACATGCACAGAAATCCTACCAAATATGCTTCCCTAAATGTTTGGTAATACTATTTCTTAAGGGCTCCACACACATACAACAACTTGTTGTCCAACCATGTCTCTCAACCTGGTTGTTGAGAACAAAAACAAGTTGGACAACGCTGCTGCCCGATATCAGTGGAGAGAGAACCAGCATACAGACAGCAAAGTGTTTACTTATACCAGAACTATGATAACTGCTCCGTGAAAGGAAAATAAAAGGAGAATAGTAAAAATTTGGGTATAAACAGGGCTCCAGAAACATCCCAAATTTGTTATCGGAGCTCAGAGTAAATGTACCAGAACATCACAAAAAAATTGAAAAATTGACTAACCAAAATATGCGAGCCGATTGTCCAATTTGTGTACAAATACACATATACATCAACATTTACATGAATGCTAGGCAACTATGTATTTTCAAACATAACAATAACTTTTTAATAGCAGCTGGAAAACTTTTAGAAGTAATCAACTTGAAAATTTTCTTATAGAAGATTCAAATATAAAATTGAAATAAATTTTAATTTAAAAATTTAGTGATCAAAGGAGAAAACCATGTTTCCTAGTACACCACAAAGGTCTTTTGCAATGACAAACTTTCCAATTACTTAATTATATTTAAATTTGTTTGAATGTTGTAAAATTTTTTTGTAAATTTTAAATTGCAATTGATATTCCAACAGTAATACATATTATTTATCGAATTTGCAATAAAAATTGACAATACCCATAAAACGTTTTTTTTCCTAGAATTCAGTTAACTGATGATCTACTGTAAATATTAAACATTCTTCTGCAATTCTCAATATTTTATCAAATTGTTTTAAATTGTAAAGCTATAAATTAAAGTTGAGCACAACACAGGGTCATCATTATCGTATTATTAGTGGAGTTCCCTGCATTGCCCAGTATAACTTGCGTAGATTTACCCATACCCTATTTTTATTTCAGCAATGACAAACATTTGTATAAAGATTCGTAAAATCCACACCAACTTTTTTTGGAATTAAAGCAAACCTAGATTGACACACGCCTACCAAGAAACGGGTGGGTTGAAGTTTATTGCATGTAAACTATTTTCATTCGTTCGGAAAGATTCACGTGTATCAAGCTTCATTAATTTGGCTAAGAAATTGCACTATTACATTACTAAACAACGTTAGATTATGTTAGAAACTCACATTTGATTCAATTACGAAGTGAATGGATATACTTTTTGCTCAAAACGACAGATACTTTAACTCCACAGATTCAGCCTTTTATACAAATATCAAAAGTGAATCCGGAATAATATTATCGTAAGCAGAAGACTAATGCTGATGGCCAAAGACATTGTCCAGAGATCATGCTTAAATAAAATCTCTGTTGTTTTTACGGCTATCTATGGCGTTTAAAAATTTAATATCCCAAATTAAAGGAAAGAATACTTCAAGGTTTGTTTAATGTGCAAAATAGTTATTATTGTAAAGTTATCTTATTGTTTTATTAAAGGCTATGGTCAGAGACATTGTAATTGTGTGTTTAGTGCAAAGCATGCTGCATCTAGTGGTTCCATCTGTGGTATTCCTCACCATACATTCAGAATTTCATTTAATATTCTGGCGTTATGTAATGTAGAAGCGTAAGAAATGCCAAACAACTGAGATGAGATTCTAAGCTTTAAAACGGTGAAAACCCCATCGACATCTTCGCAGCAGATTTTGAGTTTTTCTGGCACAAATATACCACGTTTTCGTTTTATAGATATAGATTCATTACGGTCTTCTTCCCTGATAATTGTGTTTTCAGGCACCATTCAGATTCCTATTCATCTCCTGCTCCAGATTTTTTGCTTTTTCTGTTCTTTTCCCCCCTAGCTCCCCGATGTAGCGTTTTCACATATTTGTTATACGTTTCTTCATACTCTCAAGTGTGGCATCCTATTCCACTTCTTTGAAATCAGTTATCAATTTAAGAATGGAGACTTTCCAGTAATCAATTCTTCCAAGACCTTGTTTCTCAATTTTTGCTTTTGTATAGTCATATTTTACTTTTGACAGTTGTGGTGGACTATGACAATTTTCCATGCATCACTGTTTTGGATAATTGCCAACAGGATACACCTACTAATACAGATTACTAATACTATCTCAGTGACAAACGGGAGCAGACTTGTGTTGGCAGCAAAATTGAACAACTTGCCCATATACACTCCAACACGTTGGCACGGCATAATGCTCTGCCCACAAATATCAAAGGAGTTTGAAAAACACCAACTTGGTTGTCCAACTTCAACTACGAGGAAGGCGCAGAAACGAATGCACACATTTTTTTCTTAAAAAATTATTTATTGAACACAATGAAACTTATACAAAAGAAAAAATGACATTTCTTTTACAATCCCTATTTTCCCATGTAATCTCCTTCCCGTTCTATGGCCTTCCTCCAGCTATACACAAGAGCGCGTATGCCCTGGCAGTACCACTCCTCGTTCTGTTCACGAAGCCATTTCTTCACTGTGTGAATCACCTCTTTTTATTATACTCAAAATGTCTCCCACGAATAGCATTCTTTAATGGCCCAAACAAGTGAAAGTCTGAGGGAGCTAGGTCAGTGTGAACACTTTTTTGTGTAATCAAGAACACTGATGATTACACCCACACTTCCTATACCGATTGACAGCTCCCGCGCCAACTGCCGAGTCATTATGCGTCGGTCCTAGTGAATGAGCACATAAGCACGCTGCATCTTGTCAGGTATTAAAGCCGCGGGTGGCCTTCCTGACTGCTGCAAATCTTGGAACTCTGCAGAACTGCTTTCAGATGGCCTCGTCCTATGTGTCCAGTGACTAATTGTAACACTGTTGATGGCTGATGCTCCATAAACCGCACATAAACATTTGTGAATGTTTCCAATCGTTTCTTGCTCCGCAATGAGAAATTAAATGAAGACATGCTGCTTATAACGTACATCACTCAGACGCCCTGTTGAACCATTGCTGCAAGTACGCTATCTGTCAGAAGAAATTGAAACTTTGCGCGCACTCGCTGAAAACTTTAAAGAATTCATATCTAAAGTTTTGCATTTGTACCATCGTTGGGGGGCTGAGAAAAAAAAAAAAAAAATTGTGGTTTCAGGGCCACCCTAGTACAACACAACCAAGTTGGACAAGTTGATGGGTATATGGGGCCCATTATAGATATTCATCATTACACTAATTACATGCTATACTCAAATTACCAACCAGCGATACAACACACATGGTACTACCCGATAGTGAAAGAAAAAGATATTCATACCATAAATGAATTGATTTTCAGAAATAGTATCACTGTAAAATTGGAGAAACAGATTAATTAATTATTGACTACAGTAAAATATAACACTTCTTGGAGCAATATTCAGTCAAATGAGGGAAGGCTTAATGTACATAGTAAAGCACTTACAGCAATGAAAGAAATCGGAATCTTATGACAAGTGTCCATAAAAACTACCATAACCTTGTTCCATCTAAAGATCTCACCTACGCGATCGAATTTTAGTTTGAATTCCTACTCTTTGTCTCTCACTCCAACCTGTCAATGTTCTATTTCAAGGCATAATGGAAGTAGGTGCAAATATCTAAATGTAAAAAAAGTAATGAAATTAAGATTAGACAGGATTTCAAAAATCAAAAGACCCTTACCAAAGTTTAACCTTTTAAATAATAAAATGTACTCACTTTTTTTAACTACCAAACCAATTTACTTTTTCTTTTAGCAGAAACTATTAGATAAGACTAAAGGCAATTCAAGTTATCTGTTCGGATGTCGAATTCTATATAATATAGAAAATATTTCTTTTATAAGTTCAAAGATTAATCTCCACTCTATGCGACTGTTTTGTTTGACCAAAGACCACAAATTATCTTAATTCTCAGAATGCACATCTGATCCGATTTTACACACACACTTAGATGAATTTATTTCTTATTATGTAATAATGTATTTGTAACATTTATTAACCATGCTTATTATAGTTTTTTCTTTACTGTTTGACCAAAGACCACAAAGCACCTTATAAACTTGACATAGCCATTTTTTTTTAAATAAAAAGAATGTCAACAATGAGTGTTTTATTTTATTTAATGTGTTTGTAACTGTGTGTGAAATCGGATCTGATCGGGGCCAACTATCCGACCTGTATTCTCAGCATTAAGGTACACTGTAGTCTTTGGTCAAACAAGTCACATAGAGCAGAGATTATTCTTTAAATATTTAAAAGGAACAATGGAATGTAAACAATTTCAGTAGGTTATAAAACCATAGTGTTTATGGGAGCACACGCTATTCAACCTCGAAAATGATAATTGACATTTAAGTTGATCACAAAAAAATGTTAAGTTGCACAATTTATTGAACATGATAAAGTTTAAGTCTTCGCAAAATTACATTGAAGATTCCGTAGACAAATAAGCTGGGTACCGTCATGCAAGTTTTATTAGACATTTTTTCTGCACATTTTCCTTGTTTGTAATGTAAATAAACAATTTGTTTGATGTTTTAATTGATCTACTTAGTAACTGAGGCACTAAACACCACTTTTAAACCATTAACCAAATAAGCAAACCACCACCAGGCATGAGACACAAAATGGCAGATGCGAACGTTTTGGCACCAAATTCAAATTAACATATAAAAATAATTTTTTTGTTGCATTTTTTTCCATTTTCCCCCAAGAAATAATAAATATTGTTACAATAGACACTTAGCTACAATACTGACTACTTACCCAAAATTATTCAAGTACCCCATTCCAACAATCGAACTTTGTAAATCACGATGAAAACTGCAAATGTCAAGCTACTACTGAAAGATTAACCTGCTTCAGTAGACTCCCTATCCTCACTCATCTTCTGGTCAATAAGTATCAAATGACAGTCTCTTGGGTCTCTCCAATAATGGGATTTGTGAAACTAATGGCATTTGTTAACAGTTAGAGCAGTGGTTCCCAACTAGGGTGCTACTGCTCGACCCAGGATGTTGAAGAGATCATAGGGGGCATTTCTGAAGGCAAATTTGGGGCCTTGAGGATCAACTGCTGCTTCCTGCTTCCCAGTATTACATCCGGCTCTAAGAGTTTCATCAAAGATGTTTTTATTTTCATTTCCATGATGAAAAAAAGATTTAATGTGGTCATCAACTTATTCACTTAGAAAAGAAACAGTATGTTAAAAGTAGATGGCGGCAATTTAAGATTGCAGATGACCGATAAGGAATAAAATATCGAAACATTAGTGTCATTACATCCAGCTCAGCTGTCTAATTAATCATTTTTCATAACATTAATTTGTTAAACTGTGAACAATACAGTAATATTGCCAATACTGTTTAATATCTTTTAATAAATTAATTTTAAAATTCTTTCCTTGTTTTTCTACATAACATGTTGTAGAGTCGGTATATTTTTATTTCTGAAAAGGTGGTGGTGCGAAAAGAGATGTACGCCAAGATACATTGTGGAAGCTACGATGTAGAGGATGGAGAGGACAAAGTAATGACTGGGTATTATTAAATTGAGACAAGGTGGTTGCCTTGTGCCCATTTTGTACTGGTAAGCAAGATCCCACTTTTTGAGTTCAGTTCCTGCTATTTGGGAGCACTAATAGCATAGACTGTGAAAAAAGAATTAAAATTACTGTTTTCATGGGAGATGGCATGGGCAGCTACTGGGTGTTTTGGATTCTGGGTGAATACTGTTTGTCTGTGGGAATTAATTCTTATGGCTTGCAGACTGGTGGTAAAACCTACATAGGAAGCCAGGCAGTGATAGCAGGTTGGCTGGTATATTACATAAGAGGTTTCACAGGTGGCGTGCCCTATGATGGGGCATGGTTGGTGAACACGGTAGAGGCATGGATTATGGAGATCTTACAGCAGGATATATTACATATAAAAGAGCCTTGGAGTTGGCTGATAGGACAAGAAAGAATGTCGTGGATTAGGAGTTTGTTGCGTCCTGGTTGGCTTTTACTTCCGCGAGCGGTTCGGAAGATGAGTGCTTGATATTAGAATCAATAGCAACATGGGTATTCACTTCAGACTAGGGAACTCGGAGTGGAATAACTGGTAGAAATAAACATACACAAGAATTATCAGAGACAAGTTTGCAGCTCACGAAGACCGACTTACATCTGTAAACCTAAGTTCCGTCGGTAAAGCTTGCTAAGAAAATCAAAGTCTAAGGCTAAGGTAGGTGCGAGTCCTGAATTCTAAGTTCAACTCCTACATTTGTCTAACCTAAGTCCCAGGGAGGTGCGTGGCTTCAAAGTACTATTCGACCATGTCGTTCCGTCGACTAAGTCCTATACTGGCATTGGAGCCTATGCCAGAACCTAAGTTCTGCTTCCTCATGAAGCCTGAAGGTGAGAGTCGAAGTCCTGCTAGTCTAGCTGCCGTGCCTCGCTCCGGTCAGCTTCCAACCCCACTCACTGGCGGCTGGTCCCTAACTAGCTCTGTTGCTTGCTGGACCTACTCTGGCTTCAGTAGCCAAACGACCCCCTTATATATCGCTTGATTGCGTCCTTAATGTTCCTTCTAGAAGCTTCTGTCACGTACTCTCCCAGGTCACGTTGCAATACACATGCCTGTCCACCTATTTCGGGCCCCTAGTGGCTTCTCCCCGGATATCTCTGTTGGTAGCTTCCATACTTAATGATGTTGTTGATCTGTGTTCTGGAGACCTTCAAGTCGTTGCCTCACTAATGGCTGTTTCCTATACTTGCGGCTTCTCACGCAACTGAATATTCCTAACTATTGTGAGCTTATTTCACGATATTCGTGACACATTCGCGACACCTCCCCCCCTAGGGGAAATTTTGCAATCTCTCTTGAGAGTGCAAAATTTTCTATGCCTATGTCGGCTGTGTGAGCTGCCTTTTTATTTAATTCTTAGTTCATACATTTTAACAAATTTTCTTTTATCTTCGTTTTCTTCAGAACCTGTACCTGCAATAGAAACATCTTTCATAAACAACTTCTTGTGAAACAACAAAAATATATCATTTCATTATTTTTACCACAATATTTCTGTCACCTTTACAGAACATCTTATTTATAAAGACAATTATATAATGCAATTATTATTTCTTTATTTCCCTAACGTTTGTCTGTCTTTGACCAAAACGTTAGTGGTTTCCTGGGTTCGTATGCTACGTATCTTTCTGGTCGTCGCACACGCTCACTTAGCACTGTATCACTCGGCTCTATTGTATATCTACTTCTTACAGGTTCAAACGTGATTCGCTCACTTTCTTCACTGTTAATTTCAGCTGGATGGTACCTAACTACCCCTGTGTCAGGATATTGATTTACAATCTTATTTCTCACACAAATCTTTGTGCAACAGTCATCACCCATAGCCTTACAAAAGAATCTGAAGCAATCTCTGCAACATTTACAATATCGACATATACAGCAAATTATTATCATTATTACAATCCCAGTTCCAGCATAACCCCAAATGGGTATATTGTCTAATGAAAGTGAATCAAACACTGTTCTTTGTTGGTATGCGATTTCCTCTTCTAATTCATCCAATTTATGCCCTGCCGCTGTTAAATCATCTAGCTGGCGAACTACTGGTTCGACTGGCAAGTATAGAGGTATTTCTGATATGTTTTTCTTTTCATTATTTACCATGCAGCAATCTATATCTAGGCTTAAGTTCGGAACAATATCATTGATCGGTACTTTTGATCTAATGGTATGTTCGGATTGGATTATTATTTGTGCTCCGTAACCTTTACATTTACTTAAAAATTTAAGTTTTCCTGTTCCTTAATAATTACATACATCTGGCTTATGGCCATTACACAACACGTAAGCCCTTCTTCTTTGGGTGCTACAAAAAGCCACTCATTTCCTCTAATTTGTGTCCACACACTTTCATTTAGCGTGATATATTTTTGTATGCAATCGTCTGGAATCTTTACTACAGGTTGAAGCATTCTAGCTTCGCATACCTCATGGTCGTAAGTTGATAACAGGACAAAAGTTTGCTTACAAATGTTATGAGTAGGTTCTATCTTTTTACATATTAATTGATCATCATCTAACTTAATATACTTCCTCTTTGCATCATCCATTAATAGAAACCTCTTTTCTGGTGATATGTAAGTGAATAGTCGCTTATTTTGACTTACTTCGACTGGTAGAGGCCATAATTTATACATGTTATACCTTTCGCTGTCCACAAGCGGAATATTTAAAACATAACTCAGTATATTGCCTGAAATGAAAACATCCAAGTCAATTGCTCGCATTAATTGATACCCCTTGGCTTCGGTCAGTTCTATAGGGAATTGCTTATCCTTTATTTCTTCTTTAATTAACTGTAGGTATCTAACCACTTGTACAGGGTTGATCAAATGCGGTGCCAGAATACCTTTTTGCGCATTTACTATCGCGGTTACGAGTAGATCATACTCTCGCTCCACTTCATTGAATATCGTTATTAATTGTATCAACTGCTCATTCAACGTTATGGATATACCAAGTTGAAGTATCCTTTTGTCTGTACTAGCTTCGTAATTAAATACGTGCTCATTTAATTTCAATATTCCTGCCGTAATTAATCTCTCATTTCTCTCTATCGAATCAACCGTGTGGTTGAAACTAACTAATGTTGCCCTTACAATAGTAACTTGCTCTTTTGATAATTTTAATAATTGTTTCTGTTCCTGTTCTAACGAATTAATCTTCGATTTAAAGTAAGTGGCGTCATCTTCATCTAGCGTTCCAAACAAGACCTTACTGAGTTCACCCACAAAATTTAGTACTCCTCTCCTTGTTCTGGTCAGTTCATGTCTTGCTAGCTGTCCAATTAGGCCTTGAGAAACTTCTATTTTACTTACATGATAGTCTACTGCTTGCTTCATGTTTGTACATCCCGCTACACTTGTATTTATTTGCTTAAGCCTTTGTTGACAATAATCTACTGCTTTCAATGCCGCGTCTCGAGTTGCTTCGAATTTATTCCTTAAATCTTCTATGTTAAAATAACTTACTATCTTCCATGTAACTGTATACAGATTTACGGTTCCTTTATGATCATAATATAGCCCAGGTGATGATTGGAATTTTGTTAATTGCAGATCTTGTTGTTGCATCGTCGATGTAGCGCCTACCATCATCATGGCCATAATTACTCTCCAGGTTGCTGCCATTGTCCCTGTAATTTCAAAAGAATTCTTTTAATCTATTGGCATGCACCTTTGTAAATTTATTTTTCTTTAATTGTATTACAACAGTCCCTTGGTTTCAATTACCGTATACGGACCTCTCCACTGGCTGTCTAATTTCTTTGAGCGACCCCTTCTCACACTTTCGTCAAATAACAGGACTTTATCTCCCGGTTTGAATACTACTGGGTTTTGTGTTTTATCATAATTCTCTTTGCTTTTCTCTTTTGCTTGCGCCGTTGCTTCTCGTGCACATTGGTGCATGGCTCTCAACCTTTCCCTTAATTCTATTACATAATCATCATAGTTATATATCACATCATCCGGTTTCTTTTGCAGTGCCCCTGGTACGTTACAGATTCTTCCGAAAAACAACTCGTGAGGCGTATACCCTGTAGTACTGTGTGGTGTTGTGTTGAAGACAAACACCGCATATGGGATCCAGGTATCCCAGTCAGTTTGACCTCTGTTTACATAATGTCGTAACATTTCTGTCAAGGTGCGGTGCGTTCTTTCTAATGCACCGTTAGCCTGCGGGTGGTAACTTGTTGTGTGGATTTTTTCTATCCGCAATAATCTACATGTTCGCCTCATGACGTCACTCATAAAGTTACTCCCCATGTCGCTTACTCGCTCTACCAGTACTCTTGCTACTGTATCCGCATCTTGTTGCTCTAGAACTCCAGTAGAACTCCATGTAGAGAGCTGTTCAATATGTTATGTATTTTAATTTAATTTAATTACAATGGAGCACAGGCTCCGGTGGCAAGTTCCCTACACACCCATCCTCCCCTATCCTGCACCTACCTACATTTGTCCTCTGCAAATTTTATCTTTAAATTCTTTCAAAGTTTTTGGTAAATTATTCATCATTTCTCTTGGTAACTCATTCCAATCCCTGACACCCTTACCTAAAAAAGAGAATCTTCCCACACCCTTGTGCCTGAAATCGAGTGCCAGCTTGTGGTCATGGTCATCTTTTCCCTTCCATGCACTACTTTTCATACCAATTGCAATATCTTTCCATTCCTCATCGCCAGTATATGCCTTGTACACTCCCATGACCCTCCTCATCCTCCTCCTGTCTTGCAATGAATCCCATTCCAGCTCCTTTATCATATCCGTCACTGATTGCTTTCTGCGATAATTTCCAGAAAGAAATCTAGCAGCCCCTTTTTGCGCCCTCTCCAACTCCTGTATTTGATACGTAAAATGAGGGTCCCATACCACACTACCATATTCGAGCAATGGTCTGACCAAAGTTTTGTAACCCAATTCCTTGACTTCTCTCGTACAACCCCTTATTACTCTCTCCAACAAGTGCAGAACTTTGAAACCTTTTCCTACAACCTTTTATCATTGGTGGCTGAGTATATATACACATTAATGTCCTTCGTAGTCACAAATTATACTTTGTTTGAAACAAATAGTAAAATAAACAATTATGTCACTAAAAGTAAAAATGATTTTCACGAGGTGTGCAAGTCGTCATTTGTTCAAATAGGGGTCCGATATTCAGAGATACATATCTTCAATAAGCACCCAACACATATTAAATGTCCAGCAAATGATAAGATTAAATTCAGAAACAAATTGAAATTTTTTTAAATTGACAACTCCTTCTACTCTGTCGAAGAATTTATTTCTAAGGTATCTTCAAAATAACACCCAGTAGCTTGAGTATATGTAGTTGTAATGTACCAAGTATGCTATGACTGTACATTTACTGGTGTATGTATCATTTTGTTATGCAATTGTTATGATCATTTACTATCAGAAATTAGATTGTTTCCAGATTACATAATGTTTTACAAAAGGATCAAAATGGCAGAGGTCTGTTGTCTCTGGTAAACAGCTACAGGGTGATCTGGACAGGATATCTTGTTGGGTTGGTAAACCTCATGGAGGAAGGAAATATATGGAGACGACGCAAGAGACCTTCACCACGTATTGTAGTGAAGCAGGGCGGAGGAGGAGTGGGGGGCATGGCCGGAGTGGAGGGGGCATGGCCGCTTCCATACAGACACAGGGAATATGTACAAAAACCTCAAGGGGACTCTAGGATAAAGGTGACGCCGCAATCTGGTGATGGATTATTATGTAACTCGATATGACAAATAAAAAATGAAGAATTTTTTTTTGATATCCTGCTTAGTTTTCGAGATATTCCGTCCCAAATGTGAAATGGTTTTGGTTGAAATTCAGAAGAAAAAATTGGTCAAAGACAAATTTTATGATGGATTCGTATTTAAAAAGACGAGACAAATGAAAAATAAAGAATAAAAATTTTCGATATCTCACCTAGTTCTAGAGATATACTGTATCAAAAGTGAGGTTTCTTGAGTTGAAATGGAGAAGAAAAATTTCGCAAAAGTCAAATTTAATGATCGATTCTTATGTAACACGACGAGACAAATCGAAATAAAGAATAAAATTTTTCGATATCTTGCTTAGTTTTCGGGATATACTGGGAACATCGCAATGTTTGGAAGCGCAATACCGCTGCCGCCGCCATGCGGGAGAGTTTAGAGCCTGCTTCAGTCAGCATATTAGATACCGAGATTAAAAAAAAACTAAAGGTTGATTATGATTAGAAGGTGGGGAAAGAATTACTTGTTGAAGACGTAAATATCTTGGCATTACATTTGATAACAAACTTAACTGGGCAGGACACATTGGACAAAAGCCTAATAGGAAAAGGTTTCAAAATTCTGCACTTGTTGGAGACAGTGAAAAGTGGATGTACGACAGGAGTCTTGGAATTGGATTCCAAAACTTCTGTTAGACCATTGCTTGAATATGGTAGTGCATAGGGACCCACATTTTGAGTATTGTACAGAAGTTGGAGAGGGTACAAAGAAGTGCTGCTAGATTTGTTTCTGGAAATTACCACAGAACTCAATCAGTAACAGACATGATAATAGAGCTGAAATAGGATTCACCGGAAGACAGGATGTCAAGTGAAAGGCTGCACGGGGGTTATGCAACACCTTCACCTGAACTATGAACATGTATAGCCCTCTGGTACCTATAATTCGCATTTGTATTAATAAACCCCAAATGTGAAGGGTAAACAAGATAAAGTCATTTAACACAGTTTGAGAATATAACACAGTACTTATATTCTTGAATTAGTTCACACGTACATTGTCGGTACCAGAAACGTGAATAAAGCATCGAACAACAGTTTCTTTAAAGATTGCAGATTAAGTACAATTCTACGAGAAGACAAAAACTCACAAAGTCCCCCTAACATTAGTGAGTATTTCGGCATGTTAGAACTAGCGCGAAGTTGCGCGATCACTTTCCGGCGAAAGAATGAGACTAGAATGAGGCAACTTGAGCTTACTGCAAGATCTTTTATAGACTTCTCCGAGCCTGTGACCTTGGCGAATCTTTCTTTAATTAATATCTCCAAAAGTAGATAATGGTTTAACTTGAAATTTTCACAGGGACTTTCTATTGTCATGTTCTATCTGATTTAATTTAATTTAACATTCCAAAGTGTTTCTATAACCTTAAAACTAAAGTCATCACATGACCAACTTGGCGGAATTTTTACGCGCTTCAACAACAATAGTTTGGTGTGATCTGCAATGTCTTGAAATACCGTATATCGAAAAGCAAGGAGTACCAATGTTGACAGAGGCTTAATGTTACAAGGGATGATATGGAAATAGTATGATATCTCTCGTTTCTCGTCCAAATGGTTTTCATCACTGTAGAATATTGTCTGTGTGAAATGAGGGTTTAAAATTGTAAAATCTTCTCTTTTATAACCATCGGTGTGTCAACTCCCCATCTTGCTTGGAGGTGTGTCGAATTTTCTAAAAATCTTGTTATTTTCCTGAAAGACTGGGAAGAATTTGATACTCATGTTTCAAATCATGCAACTAAAATTACTGTATGGTCAAAAACAACTCCAACCATACCGGGCAACGCTGAGTACTCTTCTAGTATAAATTATAAAAACAACACTTCCTTGGTATTCTAATAGCTGAGATCCTCACATTAGTACTGAAAAAGTTAAATAGTGCTACCTTTGCAATATGAACACAGCAGATCTGGAATTAAAAAACAGGTGTACTCACCTTGTTATTATTCAATCATTTCGTAAGGTACAATTTTGAGGGAAATTCTTCACAAAGTAAAAAGTTTTCTTAGTGCAGCAAAGAGCTATTGCAGTCCTTTTCTTGTTAGGACTGTAGGATACCACCTGTACAACAGAAATTTAGAACGTAGGCCTACTAGCTCAACCCCAGAGCTGTTTGGGCCTTGCAGTTCCGTACAATAGTTTATGGAGTGGAGACGGTAGATTTATACGTGAAGCATTGAAATATAAAATGGAATTTTGTTCATTTGAGTCGCACAATGACCTGTGGAGTGCGGCTTGGAAGGAAATCAGGGTGGGAGGATGATGCTACAGCCCTCGTAAGCACGTCCGCATTTTCATTGTTGCTATGAGAGAACAAGGGGTGACACCGTCTGTTGCGCAACAAGTTATTATTCATTTTCTCTTTAGTGAAGTGCATCTGAGGGAAGTATAAATGGTGGAAGTGTCCATACGATTATGTCCTATTCTAGATTCGAAGTCATTCAGCTTTCGATCACAACCTGAAATATTAAGGATACAAGTTCGATACCTGAGGCAAGCAGCGACTCTCGTCAAAGGATTTGAAGGGATGTAGCTAATCAGAAAACTTCACTAGAAACGACAAAATACAAGTCCACTACTATTGGAGATTAATGAATCAAACTGTAACACATGCAGCTTGAAGTAGGATGTTAGTTATACTAGAAATTAACTTTTTCTCCAAGTCAGATCCATCTAACTACAGCAGCAAAGTATCACGCTGCTTCAGCAATGCAGACTGTGTGCGTCGACCTAGCGACTTGAAGGTACTGGCCACTACTTAGTCTTGGCTATTTCTTTTTTTCATTTCATTTCATTTATTCACCATTAGATACATTTTCATGTATATTGGTTTCGCCATTTTAAGTTTAAATACATAATGTGTACAATTTGGATATTCAACTATAAATGTAAGGCATATAGAAATATACATAAGATTTGTACAATTTATCTGTAACTACTAGTTTAATAGACACAGCTGTTTTATATAATTTGATTACTTTAAATAGTCTTCTATGGAGTAATAAGCATTTTCTACTAGATACATTTTTAGCCTTTTCTTAAAAAGATCTGGGTTTTTTCCTCCCTTAATTTCTATTGGCAGTTTGTTATACAATTTCACTCCCTTGTGGAAAAAACTATTTAGAGTTTTACTTTTTAATTTCCTCTCTATGTATAGATCATTTTTTGACCTTGTGGAATATGTATGGACGGAACTGTTTGTGGTGAAGTCTTATAAGTTATTTTTATATACATTATAGAATTGAAGATATAACAGGATGGAACATTCAGGATGCCTAATTTTCTAAATATGTCCTTACAATGGGTTCTTCTTGAAGTTTTTGCTATTATCCTGACAGACCATTTTTGTAATTTGAAAATAGTGTTTACATTTTGTTTGCTTGAAGCCCAAAAAATGATTCCATAGGATATTATTGAAGAATGTTTGCAAAATATATTATTTTGAGGCAATCATCATTGCATAATGGAGCTAGAATTCTAAGTGCAAAACAGATTGTGGATATTTTCTTTCCCAAAATTTGTACATGTTCATTCCACTTTAATTTGTGATCAATGGTCATTCCCAGAAACTTTGTATTTGCAACACACAATGTGTTCATTGTTCAGTTTTAAGTGTATCTGTTGAACACTGATAAGTAACTGAATTTGCTGTTGCTTGTCTTATTTATATTGAGGGTCAATTTATTATTTTGGGACCAGTTTAAGAGCTGCGTTTCCTTTAGCCTGGAGTCAGAGGCGGCCTTTGGGGGTGGCGAACAGGGCAATCGCCCAGGGCCTCGCTCTTGGAGGGGCCTCGCGCAGCTAACTGAGTTGATTAAATTTATATTTAAAAAATACTTTATCTGTAGCTATTAGTGATAACGATAAAATAAAGTTGGTTAATTGATAGAATAGTATATATTAATAACTATCTAAACAAAATTTCTCATTTAGATTTATTCAATGTTAAATTTGTAAACAGCAGGAGAACTATCTGATATTGATGGACAAGAATTGCATGAAGAACCGAATATGTTTGTCCGTGATAAGAAGAAAAGAACAGCGTTATTTCGGTGATGAAGTGATAATAAAAAAACATTAACTGAACAACTGAAGTGTACCCCACTATCAGTGGAGGATCCAGGGGGGGGGGGCTAGGGCTGAAGCCCCCCTTCCCAAAAACCACCAAACCACCAAGGTCACCCCTGACGACATGGATTTTGGAGACCTTTTTTTTTTTTTGCTCTACTGTTTGTATGAGGGCGGCAATCTGGAATAATGAGATTTCTGTCGGCACTCCTTCCTTGCACGAGTCAATCCCTCTCCAAACCAAATCCTAGCCCCCCTCAAACCAAAATCCTGGATCCGCCACTGCCCACTATCGAAGTAGCCTTGAAAATTATTGTCACCAGACATAATTCAGTTGCGTCAGCAGAAAGAAGTTTTTCATCGTTAAAAATTATTGAAACATATTTGAGGAATTCTATTCCACAAGATCGGTTTTTAGCCCTTTCTAAGGCCGCCACTGCCTGGACTTCATTGACTGAGGGATCACTGATGATGATGTTACTGTCATCTGCAAATAAAATTTTATGCCCATGACTGAGACTGGATATAAAATCATTTACATAAATTAGAAATAATATGGGGCCTAGAATACTTCGCCAGGGCCGGCGCTAGGAATTTCGGGCCCGAGGTAAAATGGGCGATATTTTTTTTTTTGAGTTCTACAAATTGGCCGTGCGACAATGGGTGGAACCTTGGCCCCATGGCCTGTGAGCCCCTACAGTAAGTGATCGGGATCCCCCAACAGCCATCGGGCCCGCGTACTTTTGACCCACCCCCCCTCCCCCTAACGCCGGCCCTGTACTACCCTGTGGGACACCTATATTTACAGGGTTCTTTATACTACTAGTCGGCACAAGATGCCTTTGCTCTGTTGTACCAATATGCGCAAACTGGCTTTGGTAGGTCAGAAAATCATATTTGACCATGAGCGATAGCCGCTCTGATTCTACCATCGAAGGCGATATATCCAATATGTAACTTGTTGGAAAATGTATCTGATCTGCTTCTGGCGATAATGCGTCTGCCTTCCAACTCAGTTATCAACAGAGCCAGAAGCGTAAACACAAACACTGATTGCGGCCTCCACTACCAGCATCGTCTTTGGCAAATGCAATGCGATTTTACTGTAATCTGCGGACGACTTGAACAATAGTGTAATGGAAAAGGAAGGCGATGTCGACATAGATGACTTACGAGATCCTGTTTTGAGGACAGAACTTAATAAAGCTCTGAATGACTAGAATGCAAATAAGGCGGTTGGAACTGATGAGATCCTTGCAGAACTTCTTAAATCCCTAGGAGAGGAAGGAATCGAAAGATTATTCAAGTTGATATCAAAAAGATATGAAACAGGAGAAATTCCAAATATTTTAATAAAAATATCATCTTCACACTTACAAAGAAAGCACAAGCTGACAAATGTGAGAATTATCGCACCTTTAGTCTAACATTACATGATTCAAAATTACTGACCAGAATAATATACAGAAGGATGGAAAGGGTAGTAGAAGAGGTAGTAGGTGAAGATCAGTTTGGGTTTAGGAAAAATCGCGGTACAAGGAAGCAATTCTGTCTTTAATACTTGAAGGGTGGATCAAGAAAAACAAAGATACTTTTATGGCGTTTGTTGATATAGAACAAGCTGTTGATAATGTTAGGTGGGACAAGATGTTCAAAATTTTAAAGAAGTCAGGTCAAAAGTATCGAGATAGAAGAATACTCTATAAACTATATAAGAATCAAGTGGCTGTAAAAAAGTAGAGAATCACGAGAGACATGCTTCAGTTAAAAAAGGTGTGAGACAAGGTTGCAGTTTATCCCCTTTAATATTCAACTCGTATGTAGAAGAAGCAATGAAGATTCAAAGAAAAATTTCCATGTGGCATAAGTTTACAGGGAGAAAAAATCAGTAAGCAACGATTTGCTGATGACATTGTCTCGTTAGCAGAGAGGTCTGAGGATATTGAGAAGTTACTGAATGGTATGAATAAAATACTGAAGGAAGATTTTGGACTGAATATAAATCAAAGCAAAACAAAAGTGATTAAATTTAGCAGAAATGATACCAATACTAGTAGAGTAGGCTAAATATAAAAATAGGATCGGATGCAATAGGAGAAGTACCTAAGTGAGTTCTGTTACTTGGAAGCAAAATTACAATCGATGGCCGAAGCAGGAATGATGTTAAAAGTAGAATAGCACTAGCAAAAAGAACCTTCATGAAAAAGAGAAATCTTTTAGTTTCAAATATTGATCTAGGAATTAGAAAGAACTTTTTAAAACTCTATGTGTGGAGCACAGCATTTTATGGTAGTGAAACATGGACTTTAGGAATACCGGAAAGAAAGAAAATTGAAGCATTTGAAATGTGGTGCTGCAGAAGAATGCTGAAAATTAGGTGGACAGACAAAGTAAAAATAAACGAGTTTTGGAAATGATGGGTGCGAAAAGAAGTTTGTGGAAGAAGCTTACAGAAAGAAGAGACAGGCTGGTAGGACATATTTTGAGACATTCTGGATTGGTTAATTTGTTAGTAGAGGGAACAGTCGAAGGTAAGAACTGTAGAGGAAGACAGAGATTAGAATACATGAAGCAGATAATTGAGGACGTAGATTGTAAGGGGTATGTAGAAATGAAGAGGTTAGCACAGGATAGGAAGGGATGGAGGATTGCATCAAACCAGTCAAAAGACTGACAACAGCAAAAAAAAAGAAAAAGTCTATATTCTTTCTTCTATAAGACGACAACCGGATAAATTTGAAAAATAAAACCCCAGAAATTACTAAGCAGATTTCCATGGGGTTTTCACCGTTTTAAAGCTTAGAATCTCAATTCAGTTGTTTGGTAAGTCTTATATTATTTCAACATTAAATCATTCCGGAGATTTAAATGAAATTCTGAACTTATGATGACAATTACCAAATTTTGAACTACTAGATTTTGCATACTCCGAAGCATGGAGAAAGGAATATTCCTTCCTCCATGCTCTGAAGCCCTCACAAAAGACACAACTACAGAGTCTCTGGCCATAGCCTTTAATGAACGCAATATAAGCAATTTACACTAACCATTTTACATTTTCTCCACTCACAAAAACTTGAAGTATTCCTTCCTTTAATTCGAGATGGTTTTAAAAGCCATATATGCCCGTATTGAATGCGAGAAATTAATAACGAAAAAACAACAGAGGTTTTCTTTGATGCCAATCTCTATTAGCACCATGATTAGCACAACTACAATTTCTCTGGCTATCGTATACGATTTAGGCAAACTAGGGTCGGTTAGGGTAATTCCGGAACGGGGTGATTCTGGAAAAGTTTAATGGCGGACTTAATTTTAAGGTTAGGGAATTCCCATGCTAGTAGATATGTTGTACATCGAGATCAGTTGGTCACACTGATAGTTCTTGGCGCCATTTTTGTGTACGTCATTGTTGTGATAAGGGTGGACTCAGGAGAACATTCAAAAATATCCGATTTTCAAACCAACTACTCCTCTTTTGAGCCTTGCAGGTAAGTGAAAACAATATTTTATTGAACCATATAGTGTTTTATCAACTTTTCAAGATTATGAATGATCGATTTTATGTGTTTTGCGAAAATGACAGGTGTACCTGCGTTCATTTTGAGGTTAGTCCGGAATTACCCCACCCCAAAAGAGTAGCGGGGTTATTCCGGACGATAAGGTTTCCTATCCAGGTTCCATTATTAATTCACATTTTGGTCTGTTTTAGGTATAAAATGGCAAGAACTTACGTTGAAGAAAAATGTTGGCCCTATTCAGCTGATGACTTGGCTAATGCTGTTAGGGATGTAGAAAATAAAAATATGACAGTCAAAGGGGCTGAAACTTTTATAATGTTCCAAAATCTACAATTTTCGATAGATTGTCTGGAGGCTAAAAAATTCACCTTCATTCCAATGAAGGTCTAACATATATACTTCCTAAATATTATTGGATGGACATTGCTTTGACCTATGATCTGTGTCCGAAATTACCCCACTGAGAGTGGGTAATTCCGGACGAGGTGGGGTATTTCCAGAACCTAACCTACCATCAGTAAAATAATTTTTTTAGCCATTAAATTGACATGACTGGATTCATTACCAAATAAGGAATCTGATCATACTCATCGATTGCGAATTTAATGAATTTATGAGGACTAAAACCAATTACACACTGAAAAAATCATCGAAACTGTCAAACCGTCCGGAATTACTCCAACCAACCCAACGTTTTCGTACTACATATTGCACTACACGCCTGAGTTCTGACATAATCTAGCTTTCAATAAGGGGCGGATCCAGGGGGGGGGGGCTAGGGGCTCAAGCCCCCCACCCCAAAAGTATCTAGGTCACCCCCGACATTGTAATTTTGGAGACTATTTTTTTTAGCTCTACGGATTCGAGTCCCGAGGAGGCTATAAAGACTACCCCATGGCCGACTCAAGCCCCCCCCCCCAAAAAAAACCAAAATCCACTGAAGGCAAGCCCTCTGAACCAAATTCATTCAAGCCAAGCCCCCAAACAAAAGTCTGCTCCAACCCCCCCCCCCCACCCCAAACCAAATCCTGGATCCGCCACTGCTTTCAATCATATTATAATCTATTTAAGTACTCGATATATCGAATGACAGTCAAAATATCTGGAGTTTGAGTAAAAGTATCATTCTGCTTGCATGTTATGTAGGGTAAAACCAAGAACTTCTTGAGACAAATTAAAAA
>JARYHS010014593.1:0-18611 GCA_031002005.1 Vandiemenella viatica
CTAATTCGAAGGGAATTTAGCTAGAGAAGTGAGAGCAAACGAAAAATCACTTTAAAACAAAACATACAACTTATGATTCACAAAAAAAATTACTACCAATCTTTCACTGAAAATACTTCCCTTTTTTCTTTCTTTTATTAACACAAACAATTGCCAGTTCACAATTTTACATCGCCTACTATTCTCACACAGTTATCGTAAATTAAACATTTTAAAATAATTACTGGCGAATAAAGCGATATACTTCTTTTTGCTTTATACGCCACATATTCTTCTTGACAACCAACAAACAAACAAAGATGCTGTTAATTACATACATCGTCTGCTTCATACTTCTAATTTATTAAAATTAAAAAGAACATTCGTTAAGAAAATAAAGAAAAGTAAATATACATATATGCAGTGAAACCTTGTTTCCGTACAATATGCCTACAAACAACGCGTTAGACTGCTGGTTTATGTACAAGAAATTATATGATTTACTGGCTAGAAGAATTTTTGATAGGTAGAAAACAGAACGTTAGGGTAGGGTAGGGTGGGTAGGAAAAAAGTGGAAGTAAAAATGGTAGTACCGCAGGTTAGCATATTGGAACCACTGCTACTCATTATTCTAATGAATAAATGTGTAGATTGTTTACTATCGGAAATTAGATTGTTTGCAGATGATTTAATGGTATATAAAAGGTTCAAAAGGGTAGAGGACTGTAAACAAGCTGCAGGGTGATCTGGACAGGATATCTACTTGGGTTGGTAAATATGGGATGAAGATAAATGAAAAGAAGAGTCAGCTTATTAGATACACAAATAAAAAAAAACGAAAGTTTGCTTACGTTTATAAGGTGTGGAAAAAATTGCTTGTTGAAGACTTGAAATATAAATATCTTGGCATTACATTTGATAACAAGCTTTACTGGGCAGGGCACATTGGAAAGGTGGTAGGAAAAGGTTTCAAAATTTTGCACTTGTTGGAGAGAGTGATGAGGAGATGTACGAGAGAAGTAAAGGAATTGGGTTACAAAACTTTAGCCAGACCATTGCTCGAATATGGTAGTATAGTATGGGACCCACTTTTTTCGTATCAAACACAGGAGTTGGAAAGGGTGCAAAAAAGGGCTGCTAGATTTGTTTCTGGAAATTACCGCAGAATGCAATCAGTAACAGATACGATAAAAGAGCTGGAATGGGATTCATTGCAAGACAGGAGGAGGATGAGGAGGGTCATGGGAGTGTACAGGGCGTATATTTATGTTGAGGCATGGAAAGATATTGCTGTAAGAATTAAAAGTAATGCATGGAAGGGAAAAGATGACCATGACCACAAGCTGGCACTCGATTTCAGACACAAGGGTGTGGGAAGATTCTCTTTTTTGGGTAAGGATATCAGGGATTGGAATAAGTTACCAAGTTTATTATTTATTATTATTTTTACTGCTTTACGTCTCTCAACATCGAGGTCTTTAGAGACGGGAGTTACCAAGAGAAGCGATGACTAATTTACCAAACACGTTCAAAGAATTTAAATCTAAAATAACAGAGGCATTTTTTTATGTGCTTAACGTCTCTCTAACAGCGAGGTCTTTAGAGACGGGAAAGGATGGGGGGTGGGGGCAAGGAATGGGAAGGAATTTGACCTTGGCCTTTTGAAGGATGCATCCCGGCATTTGCCTGGAGTGATTTGGGAAACCATGGAAAATCCAAATCTGGATGCCCGGAGGGGGATTCGAATCACCGTCCTCCCGAATGCGAGGTCAGAACGCTAGCCGTTAATCAGAGGGCAAATGTAGGCTGGGGCAGGAAAGGGGGAAGATGGGTGTGTAGGGAAATTGTTACTGGAGCGTGTGCTCCATCGCAATTTAATTAATTATTATTTTTATACGGATGGAAATATATTTACTTACTATCTAAAAGATTTATTTTCAAGTCGATGGAGGTAGCAGAAAATCCCCTGTATTGGCGAATCTTTCCTTGAGATTGTAAGTTCATGTCTGTCGAGGTAATGAGGAATGAAGCTCTTTCCGTTGTAGGCCACTCTTTACTTCATCAGCGCGTCACTTAATTTAACTGCCAACATGGTATACCCCGGCGCGGCGCGGCGCTTGCCACATCACCGCCTCACTTAATTTAACTGCCAGCTCGCGGCACCGACGCGCTCTCTTTGACGTGTGACATCCTGCTTACGCGTCTCTCTCCCTCTCACCTCCGGCTGCTTGTATCGGCAAAATAACAGCACGTTACGTCACAAGCGGCAGGAAGCTGTGGGTCGCCATGTTGACTAATTTAGATCGATAGTCGTTTCTAACCTTTCACAGTAGTACACAACGTTAAAAGTTCATTATTACAAGCAGAAAATAGCCCAACACAAAAATTTAGCTTCCCAAAAGATAAACACGACAGTTTCATATGCACACAAACGACAATGGATGTTGCCAAATTAATGTGGCTGATGTCAAATATGCCAACAAATACGGAAAAATTATTGTTATTACAACAAGCTTAGCACTGTCACCAATTATATTATTTTAAATAGCTGGTACCAACGACTTCGTTCGTGTTTGTAAAGAATTTGGATTGACAGCTATCGACATCTAACCACCACAGTGCACGATGGGAGACTCGATGCTATTACCACACATAAATGCCAGTCATCTGCGCTATGTAGTTCAGGCAGCAAAGTAAAATATACGGACACACATGTATTTGGTCGAAATACGAAAACATCCTTGATCGACCAATTTCAACCAATATATCTCCCAAACTGTCGCAGTCACCGAAATTCGCCCAACGTTGTGATCGACGGGTGACTCTGCGCTAATACCACACACAAACACCAGTGATCTGCGATAGATAGTTTTGGCTGAAAAGTGATACACCTTGACACATACGTTTTTGGTAGAAATATGAAAGTGCCGCAGGTCAACCAGTGTCAACCACCATATCTCCCACATCCCCATAGCTACCGACATCTATGCACCATATTACACGATAAGAGACATGATACCACTACCACACACAAAAGTAGGTATGAATTGCGGGTGCGAACCCACACAAAAGAACTGTTGATCATTGTATCACTTCTATTGTTCTCCCCCTCCCACCTGTCAATCATTTTCACACCTCTATTGTTCTCTCCCCTCCCACTTGACTAACCACTTGACTTGAGGGCCACTTGACTAACCACTTGACTTGAGGACCACTTGACTAACCTCAGTTACACCCCTATTGTCCTTGGCCACGCCCCCTTTTCCTCCCCTCCCCCTCCCTCCCCTCTCCTACACTAACCCCAGCTTCACCACCCCAGTAACAGCTGTCGATTTTATTGCTCTTTTGCCAGGCCATATTCGCCTGGAGTGATTTGAGGAAAACGAGAATATGGATGCTCAGACGGGGGTTCGAACCAGAGCCAACCTCAGCTTCACCACCCTAGTACCAGCTGTCGATTTTATTGCTCATAGGCCATATTCGCCTGGAGTGATTTGAGGAAAAACGAGAATATGGATGCTCAGACGGGGATTCGAACCAGAGCCCTCCTAAATGCGCGGTCATTGCGTGCCAGTATGGCGTTACACCTCGTTGTCATTAGAGTCGCGGAAACGGCGACCTGGGGTGAATCTGAATATGGATGCTCAGACGGGGGTTCGAACCAGAGCCCTCCTAAATGCGCGGTCATTGCGTGCCAGTATGGCGTTACACCTCGCTGTCATTAGAGTCGCGGAAACGGCGACCTGGGGTGAATCTGAATATGGATGCTCAGACGGGGGTTCGAACCAGAGCCAACCTCAGCTTCACCACCCTAGTACCAGCTGTCGATTTTATTGCTCTTTTGCCAGGCCATATTCGCCTGGAGTGATTTGAGGAAAACGAGAATATGGATGCTCAGACGGGGGTTCGAACCAGAGCCAACCTCAGCTTCACCACCCTAGTACCAGCTGTCGATTTTATTGCTCATTTGCCAGGCCATATTCGCCATGGAGTGATTTGAAGAAAACGAGAATATGGATGCTCAGACGGGGATTCGAACCAGCGATCGTTGTTTGACGGCATTCAATGGACGGGAATAAGCAATATACTCTATATTGAGCGCTTAAAAAAATGCGATTTAAACCAATGAGGTTTCTTTCTTAAGTTAGGAATTAATGTCTTTAAACATACGACGAAACACATTTCTGAAAGCTCATTTAACGTAATATTAAGCACGTCATTTCTACCCCAATCACACTAAGTATGATGATAAAATTTATATATTGTAAAAAACTGAGCTTTCTATTTACCTAAAAATACTTTTTAAAAAACTGCTATTTCCTATAGCTGATAACAAATTTCGTTCGCTGAGCCAGAGGCTGAGCCCCAAGGAGGGTCGAGTCTCACTCTCACACAATGCTTCCTTTTGTCATCGCCACTCGAACGCGCCAGCTGCACAGCCTATAATTCAACTTCATTTCGCGTAATATTAAGCTTTTAATTTCTACTCTTGGCATAAAGCGAGAAAAAAAATGTTTATATCGCGATAATTCTATGAAAATAACCTTTCCAATTAAACTATAATATTTTTTAAAAAACTTGTACTTCTGATAGTTGATCTTAAATTTGGGGCTCTGAGCCACGCTTTGTATTGCTGGGGGGTGAGGTTTCTGTAGCGTATGTGGCGTTACAGCTGGACGTTTTAATATTCCCAAAAAAAAAATACGAGTACCAATACTCTCGACCCTTTACACTAACGCTCACAGCTTCAGTTGATATTCCAACAGCCTCCTATTCATGAATAAAAAGTATTGTTGAATTGATATGTCAAGCGATCTACTCTAAAAAAGTACCCTATTGTATGAAGCATGCGGACTTTGCGTTTATTAATTCTACATTTAATACTCTGGCACTACACGCAGTTTGAGTTGAGAGACTTCTCTATTCACAGCCCACTTCCGGACGTCAGCTCGATCATGACTGCATGTATTGTTCATATCGTAAGGTCAAGTGATCTACTCTAAAAAAGTACCCTATTGTATGAAGCAAGTGGACTTTGCGTTTATTCATTCCACATTTAATACTCTGCCACTACACACAGTTTGAGTTGAGAGGGGTTTCTATTCATAGCCCACTTATGGACTACGCCATCTCAATCGTGACTGCGTGTATTGTTGAATTGATATGTCAAGCGATCTACTCTAAAAAAGTTCCCCAATGTATGAAGCATGCGGTCCTTGCGTTTATTCATTCTACATTTAATACTCTGGCACTACATACAGTTTGAATTGAGAGGGGTTTCTATTCATAGTAATGTAATGTGAGGATCTATGGTATATTGTTAGATCAACTACCCACTTCTGGACATCAGCTCAATCATTATTGCTCAATTGATATGTCAAGTGATCTCACTAACCGTCATCCACCTTTCACGAAGCAGCTGACCCTTCTATTGTTCTTTTGTTAGACCACCTAGCCACTCCCAACCCCATGAGCCGCGCGCAGCGCGCAACGGTCATTGCTTGTACGACTGGTCTGAACATGCTCCGCCTGCCCGGTCGAGATGTATAAGAAGCCTGCGTCAGCCATCCCAGAATCACTTCTGCTCCGCAGTTCGACGAGTAAACTTGTCTCTCTCTCGCTCTTCTGAATTCCAGTAACCATGTCCGAAGATCTCTTCAACTACGAAGGTAAGTTCAATCACACTTGTGTAAATTTTTCTAAAATAGCATACAATATATTATCATCTTAAATGTATACTATATATTATGTTTTCTTTCACAGATATGGCGGCACTTTTAGAGTTAAGCCAACTTGATGATTATGGTATGAATTTTTTAGTGATTGCTCATTATACAGTTAGGTGTTGCTTGTTTTGCCGCTATATCATTGGTTTATTTTCTTTTTGCAGGAATTGATGAACTTCTAAATATTGCAACCAATGAACTAATTGGTGGTAAGCATTTTAATTTTTAACTTGTAATTATTTTTTATAAAGTTATATTTTTTTTTCTATTTCATTTTTCTTTCTGTCTGCAGAATGTGGTGATTTCGAATTGTTCAGCTTTGAAGGTATGTCCAGTCATAAGTAAGTTGTATATTTATCTGTTTTTTAATGTTGTTCCATGATTATTTTGATACTGATATACGTTTTTTTTATGTTTCAGATATGGAAGCGACTTCTAGTCAGCAGCGTAATAAACGAGATGGGACTCCATTACTGTCTAACTCCAAACGACAACGACCAACTTCTAATGGTAAGTGCAAATATATATTTTATTTTTTCATATTACATAATTTTGTTTTTCGTGCATATTACTAAATATTCTTTTTTTGTTCTGTTTCAGATTCATCACAGTGGAGCTTAGATGGCCATGCGCCGTCATTTCAAAGCTTACCATCATCCAGTGCACCACCGACACCATCATCACAGGGATGGATAATACCGGCGCAGTCTCTGGTGCAATATGTTTCCACACCACCGATACCAGCAGGAGATTCGCCTACACGCCCGGAAACCATAGAATGCTGGTAAGTCCAATACACTTCTTTGAATAATTTTTTTTTTGTTTACATGTTTATTTATTTTTTTCAATGTTACTAAAATTTTCTTTTTTTTCTGTTTCAGGTTCGGTATACAGGGGTCGGCCGCAATCAGGAATGAGCCTGCCGCCGGTCAACAGGAATGATCCTGCCCCACCACCCACTGTGCGACCCTGGGGAAACGCCGGCCAGGGCAGCAGGAACTGACATGCCTATCGCTGCTCCTCATCGACCCGTCGCTGCCACGTCATCATGGCGGCCGACCCCGGCATCACACCAGCCCGGTGCTAGCACATCGACATGGCAGCCGACCCCGGCATCACAACAGCCCAGTGCTTAGCACATCGACATGGCAGCCGACCCCAGCATCACGCCAGCCTGTCGCCAGTACATCATCGTGGCGGTCCGACCCCGGCATCACACCAGCCTGTCGCCAGCACGTCATCGTGGCGGCCGACCCCAGCATCACGCCAGCCCGTTGCCGGCACATCGTCGTGGCGCCCAACTCCGTCGCCACGCCAGCCCGTCGCCAGCACATCGACATGGCGGCCGACCCCGGCGCCACACCAGCCCGTCGCTAGCACATCGACATGGCAGCCGACCACGGCATCACGCCAGCCTGAAGCTAGCACGTCGTCGTGGCGGCCGGCATCCAGCAGAAGTCACCCAGCAGCTATTACTGATAGTTCATTACCATCTAGCAGCCACAACAATGCAGCAACAGGGGGTGAGTTGCCAGCAGCGCGCTTGATCCTTGAAGACCGGGAAAGTGCTTTTGAACGTAGAATTTATACCGGTACCATTCTAAATTCATTAAATTATATTGATCCTATTAAATATATTGATGCTTGCCATGATCTTATAACTGAAAAACTTCGCGAAATTGTTGATAGTCAGTCCTCCCCGTCCGTAAAAGTTCAGGTGGGGCTGAATTACAACATACAAAATTCAGAAGGAAGCCGCTTTCGAAACCGTCCGTATGTGTTTTTTTTACTAAAATGCGTGAAGCCACGCGCAGCACATCCCTGTCTGATTGGTATAAAAACTATGTGAAGTCGGAGCTCAATGTAAAATTGTGTGAGTTTCAAGAAAGGGACATGCGGCAAAACTCTCGATAGAATCATATCCCTCGACATCAACATTTCTAAATTCGAACCATTTATCGGGGGTCTTCCTATGTTGCTCTGCCAGCTGATATCCTGTAGAAAGAATGCCGTTGTCAATGTGGAAAACACAGACGACTTATGCTTTCTATGGTCCCTTCTTGCTGCTCAAGTAGGGTGCTTAAGAAAAACGGTCACCGAGTAAGTAATTATATTCATGCCTTTGAGAACCACAGTTTCGATTTTTCAGGTATTGAGTTTCCGGTAAAACTCTCAGACATTTCCAAATTCGAGAGGCAAAATCCAGACTATTCAGTAAATGTTTTCGGTCTGGATGTAGATAATGGTAAACATGTAGTTTCCGGGGCCCTCCATCACACTGCAGACAAACGCGGTAAACACATAAACATGTTGATGATTACTGACGGTACTGGAAAATTCCATTATTGTTGGATTCACAACTTGTCGGCATTAGTTAGTTCTTCATTATCCAAGCATAAGGGTACTATGCACATTTGTGACAGATGTCTGCAACATTTCAGTAGCAAAGATGTCTTGGAACGCCATGAAATCGATTGCTCAAGGGTTAAATCAGTAAGAGTTGATTTACCCGGCGACGACGATAAAACCTTAAAGTTTAAGGATTTTGTGCACCAACAGCGTGTACCCGTTGTCGTTTACGCGGACTTTGAAAGCTTATTAGAACCTTATGATTCATGCAGTCCCCCACCCAACGCCTCTCACTCTACTAGAGTCCAGAAACATGTCCCTTTCGCTGCCGCATACCAGGTCGTTTGTCCAGACGTGCCTAGTCTGTCGCGTTTCGACTCCTACTCGGGCGTAAATCCCGAGAAATGGCTTGTGGAACAACTTGTTGCGCTTGCCAAGGAAGTCGATAAAATTTACAAGAGGTGTATTCCTCTTGTAATGACAGATGAGCAAGAAGCAAAGTTTGTTTCTGCTACGGTGTGCCATATCTGTGAGAAAGACATTGAACCGGGGACTGTCAAGGTCCGTGATCATTGTCATATCACAGGTAAATTTAGGGGGGCTGCACATAATGACTGCAATTTGCAGTTTAAAAATCCAACGTACTTGCCCATTTTCTTTCACAACCTTTCTGGGTATGACGCTCACTTTATAGTTATGGCTTTATCCGACCTCGACGGTGATGGGATGGATGTGCTTCCCATAAACACAGAACGATATATTTCTTTTTCTAAAAAGGTTGCATATACTTCAATCACTTTAAGATTTCTGGACTCGTACCGTTTCATGCAGGCCCCATTAGACAAACTGGTTGGAACCCTTGACGACGGTGACATGAGCATTACCAGTGCTTATTTCACCGATCCCGAGAAGTTCCAATTAGTTAAACGCAAGGGTGTCTTTCCCTACGAGTACATGGATTCGTGGGACAAGCTCACCGAGGCCACGCTTCCTCCAAAGTCAAAATTTTATAGTTCGTTGTCGGAGTCAGAAATTTCTGATGAAGATTACGAGCACGCGACACAAGTGTGGCGGACGTTCCAGATCAAGGATTTAGAAGAATATGCAAGTCTGTACATGGGCACAGATGTACGGCTACTTGCAGATCTGTTTGAGAAATTTAGGGATGTATGTTTGGGGAAATACACCCTGGACCCCGCCCACTATTTCACTTCCCCAGGCCTTTCGTGGCAGGCTATGTTAAGGAGCACGCGTGTCGAACTGGACCTTCTGACAGATGTCAACATGCTGCTCCTTTTCGAACGAGGAATTCGCGGAGGTATTTGCCAGTGCATGCACAGGTATGCCAAGGCAAATAACAGGTACATGCCGGAGTACAACCGCGAGGCGCCAGAAGATTTTATAATGTACTTCGACGTAAACAATCTGTACGGCTGGGCCATGTCGGAGTATCTGCCCTCTGGTGGGTTTCAATGGCTAACAGCTAAGCAGATTGCTAGCATAGATTTTATGAACGTTGCAGATGACTCACCTAGGGGATTCGTGTTGGAGGTAGACCTTACGATTCCTCAGGATAAACACGACGTTCTAGCAGACCTACCGCCCTGTCCAGACCACAAAGCTCCTGCAGGTTCCACCCTCCCCAAGCTAATGACCACACTGGAAGATAAGGTACGGTATGTTCTCCATTACCGAGTCCTCCAGCAATGTGTAGGCTTGGGGTTGGAAGTGACTAAAATTCATCGCGTGATATCTTTCAACCAGTCACCGTGGTTGAAGGAGTACATATCTCTCAATACGCGTTCTCGCCGTGACGCCAAAACAGATTTCGAGAGAGATTTTTATAAATTAATGAACAATTCAATATTCGGCAAAACTATGGAGAACATTAGAAAACACCGCGACGTGAAATTGTGTACTAGCTGGGCGGGCCGCCGCGGTGCCCGCAAACATATCGCTTCACCACACTTCAAACGGGCAACTATTTTCAATGAGGACTTTGTGGCCGTGGAGAAGGCGAAAGTTAGGATTCTTTTCAATAAGCCAGTATATGTCGGGATGTGCATTCTTGACCTTTCTAAACTGAGGATGTACCGTTTTCATTACGAATTCGCCATTCCTCAGTTTAGATGCCCTAAATTACTTTACATGGACACAGACAGCTTCATTTACTTAGTGAGGGACTGTGATCCATATGAAGTGATGCTTCGTAACAGGGAGGAATTCGATACGTCCGGATATAGCACCGACAACCGTTTCAGGATAGAACCCTATAATGAAAAGGTTGTCGGTGTTATGAAGGACGAGGCGAATGGCACCCTGGTTTCGGAGTTTGCTGGGTTACGGGCAAAAATGTACGCATTCCGGCTTGAAACCGACCAAACCTGTAGACGGGCTAAAGGTTTGGCCGGTTCCGTCACCAGAAAACTCACAATTGAGGATTACATCAATTGCCTCCATGGAGAAACCCCTCGCTACCACATTCAACACAGAATTTCATCAGACCTCCATGTTGTAAATACCGTTAAAATCTCCAAACTGGGTCTGTCTAGAACGGATGATAAGCGGTATATTTTCCCCGACGGGGTAGAGACCCTCCCGTGGGGGCACAAATCTGTACCTAGTTGAATGTTTGTGTGTTAAAGTGTATATAGTGTGTGAGTGAAGAGGAAATATACCGTTTATCCGTGTATCTAGTTTGTAAATATGTACACTAGTAAATATTTTTGGTATCTACATAAAAAATCAATGTTGTAAATATGTAGATAAGTTAG
This sequence comes from Vandiemenella viatica, assembly GCA_031002005.1. NCBI lineage: Eukaryota > Metazoa > Arthropoda > Insecta > Orthoptera > Morabidae > Vandiemenella > Vandiemenella viatica. The sequence continues at coordinate 10,829 of JARYHS010014593.1, forward strand.
GACGCTGAATATTTTTTTTTGTATCTACTTCTCAGAGTATCAATTTTGTAAATATGTGGATAACTTAGGACGCTGTAGATATGCTTGTATCTACTTCTCAGTTTATCAATATGTACATAAGTTAGGATGCTGCATAAAATATAAATAGGCTGCTGTTAATATTTTTGATTAGAGTTAATAAAATCTTTTTCATTTATTTTTTCATTGGCTGCTGGGGGGTGCTGCTGAATTGCTTTGTATGACAATTTTTTAAAATAAAGTGTACAGAAGAAATGCTGTACATAGATTTTAAGTTTGCTGAGCTACATGCTCATTTGCTTTATATTAACGTAATTGGAAAAAAAATTGTAAAAATAGGCTAAGTGTACAGAAGTAATGCTGTACATAGATTGTAAGTTTGCTGAGCTGAATGCTCATTTGCATTATATTAACGTAATTGAAGGGAAAAAAACCACAATTGTTAGAAAAAAATAAGTTTATTTATTAAGAAAAAAATGTATTTTACATTTTAAATAAATCTTTTTTATGAATCCACGTGTTATGTGATTTATCAAAACCCAACCATTTCACCAAGATCATATTTTTCCTTCTCTTTATCACTCGTTCAACCAAAAATGTACTTGTAAGTTTTGTTAGTTGTAGTTCTTGTTGGTAAAATGCTCCTGCAATATCTTTACCTTGATAATCTTTAAGTAAATAAGTTACAGGATTTGTTAATTTTACTTTACTGATGGTAAAAACTTCAGTTGACCAGTTAGGCAAGTAGCCTTTCTCAAACTTTTCTTTAAATCTACTAATTCTGACATGGTCACCAACTTTGAATTTTGCAGGAGTAATCATCTTAATATGGCTGTACACTGTTGAAAGTAGTGAGTTGTCTTTAACATCGCACGGTTTCATCTTGATGGTGCTGTGCCACTTATTATTATAATCAGACATTAACTGCGGAAGAAGTTCAATCCACCTATGTGAACCACGTCTACTGAATTCCTGCCACATTGCATTCTTGATTGTCCTGTTGAGACGCTCAACTATTGATGCTTTCAGATGGGTATATGTTGGGTAGTGATTAATGCCATAGTTAGTCATGAGCGTCTTAAACTTTGAATTGTAAAACTCACTCCCGTTGTCGGTCTGTAAATTTTTAGGAACACGATCACCAGTTAGTATCCTCTTCATAGCGTCGGTAACCACACTAGCCGTCTTGTTCTTGAGAGGTAGAGCCCATGCATACTTTGAATAAGTATCGATCACCATCAGTATATACTTGTAGCCGCTGTTTTTACGTGAGTATGGGATCATTTCTACAATATCAGCTTGCCACAGATCGTCAAGTCCTTTGATTATCACACGCCGTCTTGGGAAATTCCTTCTTGCCGGTTTATGGAGTTCTGCCACAACTTGATCCATGTTACACGATGATGTCTCTCTCACGAAGTTCTTCAATCAAGGATAAAATTTCGTTGGAGTGTGCCGTATGTCCTGCTGATGCAGATGCGGTAAGTAATTTTAGTCTTTCAACGAGCTCGTTCGGATCGTCCCAATATATATATTCCTTCATGGGGAGAAGACCAGAACCCGACTGATGGTCAAGCTTAGAGATTATGTTTTTATACTTGCTTGTTTTATTTTTCAAAATCTTTGTCGGATGGGTCAAAGTTTACTCTGTGGGCACTCGTGTTGTTCAAATTTCCAAATAGCTTTTCAAGTCTTTGTCCGTATACGGTATGGGTTTTTTTTACAAACAACAACCTCATTAATCCTTGTGTTCGCTCATATTCATTGCCATCGATTAGAATAACGTCTTCGCCAATAATCACAGGGGAGTTACCAATCATTAGTGAATCATTCTTCTTTCTGACACCATACACTGAATCATAATCTCTCTCACGTCGACTGAGCGACTTCACGAAGTCATTGATCATGCCAGAAGACTGCTGCTGATGCTGCTGATGTCGCTGAGGTAAGAAAAAATTTTCTATTGTATCCGTCACAGGCCTTAACGAATCCTTGAAAAATTTTTCAGAGTCGATTTGACCAGTTTTCAATTCAAGCAACTTGCGTCGAATAGCATTCCTGGCTTTTATGATGCCACGTTTAGTTGTTGACGTATCCATGTTTAAGCATCGAATGAAGCTCATGTGAGTTTATTGTACTATTTTATACTTGATAGTTAATGCTGCTATAAATGGTTTGTGGGGTTGGGCATTTGGGAGAAAAATAAGTTGATCACCTTGCTTCACAAAGTTTAACCTTGAAGTGTTAATCCAATTCAGTATTACATCAACCCTGCCCGGTTTGGCTACTGAGAGGATTACACCATTGACGGGAATTTCATAATAGTTAAGACCTGTCTCTAGAATGTATGCACGATGTTTAATCAAATCTGTTGCCGCAATAGTTACAACCATGGTAACTACTGTCGATTGTAATTCCTTCAGAAGCATTGCCGCAGCGGTAGTTGCCTTGTCAATGTATTGTTTTGATGCAACATCATCATCGTCGATGGGGTCAGCTACATGTTTGAGTATTCTACCTTGACAATCCAAATTACCCTCCTTGGTAAGAAGTATATGTTGAGGTGGGTGCACCAATATCCTCTTGCCCTGTATCGATGATGTTCTACCAAACTTGTCCATATTCTCGTTTTCCTCAAATCACTCCAGGCGAATATGGGCTGGCAAAAAAGAGCAATAGAATCGACAACTGGTACTAGGGTGGTGAAGCTGAGGTTGGCTCTGGTTCGAACCCCCGTCTGAGCATCCAGGCGAATATGGCCTGGCAAAAGAGCAATAGAATCGACATCTGGTTCTGGGGTGGTGAAGCTGGGGTTAGTGTAGGAGAGGGGGGAGGGAGGGGGGAGGGGAGGAAAAGGGGGCGTGGTCAAGGACAATAGGGGTGTAACTGAGGTTAGTCAAGTGGTTAGTCAAGTGGCCCTCAAGTCAAGTGGTTAGTCAAGTGGGAGGGGGGGAGGGGGGAACAATAGGTGTGAAAATGATTGACAGGTGGGAGGGGAGAGAACAATAGAGGTGTGAAAATGATTGACAGGTGGGAGGGGGTGAGAACAATAGAACAATAGATTGATACAATGTATCTTTTGAGCGCGCACCCGCAATTCATACCTACTTGTAGCGTATCGCTACACTACACGAAAAGATTTGCCATATGGTGGGCTCCTAGCTCGCACAGGTGGACAGTGCAAACAAAAGGGCGACAGCGCTGCTGTGGTATGCGACCTTGATGCAGGTACCCAAGAGACGTTAGGTTGTGGAGAGCACAGTAGACTGCCAGCTCTGTGGCTATGTGCGTCGCCGGCCATCTACAGAACATGATGCACGGCGACTACCGTTAGCACGGTCTATGGTAGTGCTCTGTGTTACATGTCGTCATCGGAGAGGATGACGCTGTCCGACGGCCAGCAGATGGATCGTCGCCTGGGACTACTACCGGAAGCAGACTAGGAGCCTTCTGAAAAATGGTAACTCCACAGAGATGTTGATAACTACCGCAAAGAGTTGTCGTGTTGATAAACTCTGTCGCCCTAGATACTCTCATCACACCGCTGAGTGAACGGACATATAACAAAACCCCTGAGAACTGATATATATTGAACCTATTGTATTACAAGATGGTTGTTTAATTGATATTGAAAAGTAAATTTGTAATAAATGTTAATGTCAGACGCACGTGATACGGTGTTGCCAACATGTAAAATAACATCCCAATTCCCCTTCTCAGAAATTTCATTCAATAATAATATTTTTGTGGATAAAATAATTAGATTAAAAGATAACTTAATTCATAGAAAGAGGGAGTACAAGTCGTATGCTTCAACGTTAAATTTTAACTTTGATTCAAAGCATTCAGATTCTGAAAATCAATTCAAAATCTGTATTTTCTGCGCGATGCCGAAATAAACATACACAATGCAGATACATTTCTAATTTTTATATATGTGGTATGTATTAATGCGCGTACAGTCCGTGTTTGGATTTTCGAGTAGCAACATTAGTTGTAATTAGGTTGAAATGTAACCTGGAATAAAATCTGACATTCAGTATCAAAACATCCAAACCAACCTATTCTTAGAACTGTGCTGTTAAATCACAGTTTAGTTTAGTACCGGAAATGGTCGGTACGAAATCAACGAAGGTTGGTACGCATGAATCTTTTTGGACGAATGAAAATAGTGTACGGGTAAATCAACATCAACTAGACCGGTACGGCGGGAACTGTGCTAGTAGTTAAATAAAGTACAGCAAGGTAGATATTAAAAACCTTCCCCTTTTTAACGTCATCAACACAATCATGACATTAACCCTAGATCACTAACCTTATTTTTCAACGCTTATTACCAACCTTCGTCGTTTCGACTACGCTGTCATAAAAATAGGTTTATAAGGTTTTATTAAATAAAATAATTATTTCTTTTACATATTTTTTATTATAATCAATTGTTAAGAAAATTATAACATTCTTATTTATTTAAATCACATATTTATTACTTAATCAGCCTTTACACTGAGACCATATTTAAAACACAATACTAGAAAACAATACTAAACTAGAACACAATACTTTATAAAAAACTCAAATAATTAAAATAAACATATAGAATCAACAAAAAAATAACATTTTGGTAAAAAAACTATGAACTAACACATTTGTGACACACATCAAGTTTGTGTTAGCCACACAACGATTTATTGCACTTATAGCAACTAGATTTCGTCATCCTTCGTTTTGCTGATGGGCATATGGCACAAATTTTTCTTTTTTTAGCGGTAGGATGACCTGCATCTTCCCTTTCTTCAGTCTCAAGTGTCAAACTCGATCTACTACTTCCTGGCAAATTCAAAATTTGTGTAATAGAATCGCGCAGACCAGTTTGAAGTGTGGTCACAAGTATTCGTTTTTGCATATGTGGCTCGACTAACTTATGATGTAAACTTTTCAAGTAGTCACGCCTCGATAAAGGTTATTTGCTTCCACATTGTTAGTTGCGTATACAATGTAACTATTTATGAATGCTATATTGAGCATTCCGTAAAAATTGCATAGAGGCAAACGTCGAGTTTTGCGGATGCAAGAAGCAAGGGAGCACATTTGGTCCAACGTATCTACCCCACCTTTGGTTTGGTTATAAAATTCAACCATTGTTGGCTTCTTAGAAGTCTCATCCATCTTTCCTTCTTCATCGCAAGTTGAAAGTAAAAATACTACCTTTTGAGGTTTGGGCTTGTATGAAAGCAACGCGTGAGCATTGTTATAGCAGAAAATAGCTGTACCACTTCTACGTGTGCGCTCGTTTTGTAACTCTGTCGGTATTTCTCTTTTGTTTGCTCTTAGAGTTCCTACTAAAGTAAGCTTGTAAGGTTCTTTTAGTAAGCTTTTGGCTAATGGCAAAGAGGTGAACCAATTGTCCATTGTTACGTTCCTATTAGTGCCATGAACAGTACGTGTCAATTTTTCACAAAATATTCTCCGAGTGGCAAGCTCTCGGTTTTAGTAAAAGAACCCAGATAGGGTTCTGCGTCTACCATATATTTCGTGGAATTATCTACTACCATGACAATTTTAATGCCATATTTATTTGGCTTATTAGGGATATAAATTCGAAATTGGCACCTTCCCCTGAAGCCCAGTAACTGTTCATCAATAGTAAGGTAAGAACCAGGTTTGTAGTTTTCTTGACAAGCAGCTATAAAAAGATTCCACAGATCACGAAATGGAGCATATACATCATCAGTCTGTCTACATTGTTGATGCGTAGACTTGTCATCAAATCTAAGGCAGTTTATTAGGAAATCAAATCTCTCATTCGACATTGTACTACTGTATCTATTTCCACAAAAAGTAGTATCAAATATCTCCTTTGATGGCAAATGGTTATCCTCCATTGCTGCAGTTAACGTAGGAATTCCAATAAGATCTCTAACCTCACTAGCATCTGTTCATCTCTGAGTGGCGGTTGCGTTCTTGTATTTTGCAGATTTTAGTGCAATCTCAGGATTGGTATGTGTGACAATTATATTTACCATATCATCTGTAATAAAAGCCGAAAAGCAACCCAAAGGATACAATTCATTTCTGCAAATGCGAGTAGGTCCAGGTCTAACGTGCACTATGTTTCTTGCAGCTGTTCGGCTTTGTGACCTAGGCTTTAGTGATGACCATTTGTGCTTGTCTTTTCCGCGAAGTATGTTACGCGATGTTATAATAATCAATTCGTTACGCTCCTGTGCCGAAGTATTAGGTATCTGATCTTCTATTGATGGAGATGCATGGTCATTTACCTGAACGTCTTGAGCTGGAGGTGGATATTGTAACAAAGAAGAAACCTCAGCCTCGCGATATGACTCATAAGCGGGATCAGCTCGATGTGGTCTTCCTTCTCACTCCTGAAGAATTTTCTTCGTCACTATTATCGGCTAATAATAGCTGAAGAATCGTATCTAAAATAAAAAAATAATATACATTACTTTTATGATGTTAAAACTAAAAATAAACATAAATACATTATAAGCACAATAGTAAAAAATATAACGTTAATACTAACCTTCGTCGATGCGACGAGCCATGGTCGCTGGTCCGGCGCCCACAAATCCTCCCACACTTAAAACACTACCGTCCGTCGCGGGGGCAACGGGTCGACTGAAATTACACGGGAGTTGAAATAGGTGCGACCGCGCACTCAAAAGTTACGGCACTTTTTTTCGAATTCGTGTCGTCGATTCGACGAAGCTAGTGATCTAGGTTTAAAGCTTCGGAGCCAAATGGCGGACGTGCTCAATGTGTGCAATTAAAAATACAGCATTGGTATTTCGGTATGGAAGTAGATTGGTGTTTGCCAGAAGTACATTGTAAATTAAATCACAAATTCATGTTGAAGCTTATTTAAACAGTATCATTCTCAGAAAAATCGAAATATTACATAATATTTGTAAGAAGCTACATTTTAAGAAGCAGTCAGCTAATTGGCAACAAAAGCCATTTGATCTTTTAGCAGCTGATTTCACATTTTCACCAAAACAAAATTCCCTTTGATGCAGCCAAGTACGTCGCCACCGCCGTTTTTCAAATTGTAATCAAAGGTAAACTCTCCGAACATAAAGGGTCGTTTCTTTACCTTCGGATTGGGTACCTTCACCTTTGTCGCTGTGTAGGTGCCCTGAAAGTAAAAGAAAAGCATAAACGTTGCTGTCGCCGCGGTTTCACTTACTGGAGGAGAAATTCATGATTTTGTAGAATCAGATTTATTTACCTTGCTGATTGGGCAGGTAAATGGCCAACCTTTCACATCCCTACAGAGGTCAGTAAAGTCGCATGTTCCCAGTGTGCTGTTGATACACTCGATCTGGACACAAGGAATAACCGGGAGTTTCCTGCACAGGTTGGAGTGACCCTGCAAACAATAAGCTCAATACAATACATTCATTTTCCATTGATCCCAATAAAGAGACTGGCTCTGTGGGATAACAGATAAACAGTTGCATAACAAAATAATACGTACACCAGTAGATGTAATCATAGCATATATGGTACATTAAACAATTCCATAAAAAAATAATACATACCCCAGAAGATTTACAGTCATAGCATATATGGTACATTAAACAATTCCATAACAAAATAATACAAACATACACCAGAAGATGTACAGTCATAGCATACATGGTACATTAAACAATTCCATAACAAAATAATACATACACCAGGAGATGTACAGTTATGGCATACATGGTAAATTAATTATGTAAACTACATTTACACAAGCTACTGG